>JABBOT010000023.1:2549040-2852901 GCA_016165875.1 Acanthopleura granulata | reverse complement strand
CCAAACGTCGGTACACCAGTCTGATGTTGCCAACGCTGCACTTTGTCGGATCCCAGTGTACTCATCATGGAATATACCTGTGTTACGTTCTCTTCTTGGAGAATACCCTGATAAGGTCGTGTCTTGGTTTTTTTGGTTTTTGAACTGGGTATTCCTCTACAATACCCCCATTGTATGACTGTTGCACCCACAAGGAGGCCAGAGATTATCCCTGGGCAGTCACTGAATATATACGTACTGATTTGTTTTCATGGTCTCTGAATAACTGTGGATAAAGATAATGGCTCCCGTCGCCCTGTGATTTGAGTTGGCCAGCTGGCACTTCTGTGAATGATAGTATTTACAGGTCTTTGTATGTGCGTGAAACTGTTGCCCTAACTAATGCCCTCCTGTTGACTGCTTTTTTATTGTACATGTCAAAGGCCGTGGGTGTCTTCAGTTCAAATGTGATAAGACGTGTGCTTATCAACAAATCCCTGTGGACCCAGGTGACATTCATATACTTGACAATAAGCGGCCACACAAATATTTCTTGGATCGTATCTTCCTGTCAGTGCAGGACGAATGCTCTCCCCTATATTGCCAACATGCGTGGTGTTGACTGTGTTAATTACCTTGACGATTTTGGCAGCCCTGCTTCCTCGGCCTATCCTGATTACATGTTTAGAGCACTCTGTTCAGTGTTTCAAGATGTTGTGGTGGAAGAGGCTGTTGAAAAGGCTTGTGCTCCTCAGCCTACAAGTCAGCACGTGCTATGGAACTGCATTTCTCGAAGGATAAATTGAATGGGCTCCCTGGCTTGCTCGAAAGCTGTCTTTCCTGCAGGTCCGTTACAAAATGTGAGCAACAATATCTCATCGGCCACAATATCTCATCATTTGTCTCCAAATGTGTTGCACCTGGCCATTTCTTCATCACCCGACTGATAACACTTCTACGTAAAATAGGTGTTATGGGACAGTGTTTTGAGTTGATTCCTGCTTTTCGTCTGGATCTCCTCTGATGGAGGAAATTCCTCACAGTATTCACTGATGTGTCGGTTTTCAAACTGGTCCCGTGGATTCACGCAGATGTTGTTTTCTCCACTGATGTTTGTCTCCCCAGTTGCAGAGGTTGGATAGAGGGCAAATTTTATCCACCAAGTCTTCCTGCAGAAGATTCTATGGTCCTAGCTCTCCATCACCATCCTGGAGTGTATGGTACTTATGTTTCTTGTGAAGCTGTGGGGTCATTGTTGGGGTGGATGTTGCTTGACAGTTGCTTGTGATAATCTCGCTGGTTTTGAACTTGGGGAGTGTTAGACACCAAGTCATGGCCAGTTGTTTGTGTGAAATTGCCTTTCATGATGCTTGTAATGATTTTTTTGATCTCTTACTGGTCCCTCATTTCATGCTGCATCTGCTATTTGAAATTACTTACAGGAGATTAAACTGTTTCACTTGCTTCTTGGGTTTGCATGTCCTCCCATCGACGAAATTTTGGATAACTTGACTCTTCACGGGGTTTCAAAATAGTTATTTGCCACACTCGTAGAAGCCTGCCCCATTACCCCTGCTGTTTTGCTACAGATTCTTGTTTGCCTTGATTTCACGAGGATACTGATATTTGATTGTCTGTTTCTCTTCGCCTTTTTCTCCATGGCATGGAAGTCTTCCCTCATACCCCCTATTACAATGTATTTTTGTCCCATAAGTATCCCTCCTTGGGTGATGTGCCTATACACCCTTGGGGTCTTTTATTGTGCCTTAAATCCTCCAAAGCGAACCAGTTCGGCAATAAGTCCTTCTCCATTCCCATAGTGTCTATGGGGGCCTCACCTCTTTCCCCTGCGCTAGCTTATCGTCAGATGATGTCCTTTCGCCTCCCTTGCCCTACCAACCCACTTTCTGCATCTTGCACCCGTACTCTTGTTCAGTCTTTGACCCAAGCCAATTTCAATTCTGTTTTGTGTCAGCTAGGATTTCCCGCTGATTATTTTTCCAGCAGTTTCCAGCGTGGTGGTGCTACCCGAGCTGGCGTAGCTGGTGAGCTCATCCAATACATTGGCGGCTCCACCTCTGATGTGTACTTAAGTTACCCCCATTTCGATCTCCCCAAGCTGGTGTCCACTGCCAGGCTTTTTGCTCCCTCAGCCACACATGGGTCTGCATAGGACATACTTTGTTTTTAGGGTGGTTTAGTGATAATTTTTTCCCTTATTGGATTTTTACATTTATATATGCATTGGCTCATTCTTTGTGTTCATGGATATTTATGCACATATGTGCAATGCATACATTTTCCCCAAACCATTTCAGTTTTTCCTTTATCTCATTATATTCGACTTGTTGTTATTTGCATATTAATTAATTTAAATCACCCCAATGACCTTGAACAAAAAGGTCAAGGTCGCTGAAAATCCTTAGGGTTCTTCCTCGTATCACAGTGGCAATGTGAGTTGACCCAGAACTGGCCAGATGGTCAACAACTGATTGTGCAAAGTTGAAATGAATTAGGATTCATCTACATGACTAGATTTACTTGATTACAAACATCAACAGATATCATGTTTATAAGCCTTTTATAAAATTTAACTCGAATGACCCCAATGACCCACAAAAAAAGGTCAATGTTGCTGAAAATCCACTGGGTTCTTCCTTATGCCAAAATGTAAGTGTAGTGTAAGTTTGCTGAACTTGGGTTAAACAGTTCTAGAGATAGAGTTTACAAGCCTTTTATAAAAGACCCTGAAGAAAAAGGTCAAGGCTGCAGAAAACCAATAGGGTTCTTCCTCAAGCCAATGTGTAGCAACGTCACTACAACAATACCCCAAAAACTCCCATTCTGAACTTAACTACCAAACCTACCTATTCACATCATGTTCCTCTGTTTTCCTGTAGGTAAAGTCAGACATTGCCTCTGTTAGAGCAGTAAGGGCCTGTACACACTCCTGAAAAGAGAAAACGTTTTAAAAAAACATGTACAGAAAACAAACTGTTTACAATAGGCTTGGTAATCATAATAGCAATGATGAGGCCAACAGTTCCTCTGATGAGTAGGCCTAATCAACAGTGAAAAACAAAAGCATTTTTTCTTTCCCTACACTCTAATTGCTGATGTATATGATAAGAGACCTTTGTGCAGTATTTAGAACATGCCATTTCATCCAAATCAGTGTTTTGAAACATGGGCACCTATCTGCAGGCTAGCAATGTTAACTTGGGCTATGGCACAAGCCAGTGAAAAGGAAAACAAACACATACCAGGACTGGGCCACATGTAGGGAGAGACTACAATTTGATCTACAGCACCTGTCTGGCCAGCCAAACCACAGTGTAGGCTTTGATGAAGATTTAGCAGAGAGCTCTGTGAGAATTCTGACAAATTTTGGTTGGTTTCTTAGTAAAAACTTGAGAACTATACAATGCACAAAAATAATTCTTGAAGATTTGTAATCCTAACATCATGGAACACCAGACAGTGTGTTTGTTTAATCATTTTAAGAAGTATTTAGACGCGACGTAATTTTTACTTAAAAGGTCAATTATGAACAACCAATCATCGAAATGGAAAACTGATACTACAAATTATGTATCTTGGTGTGGTGTAAACTTTAACCAAGTTTCACTGAAATTGTACAAATACTGTAAGAGAAGTAACATTTTAAAGAAAATGTTACCATGACCATACAGACGGACAAGTGATCAATGAAAAGGAAAATCGCTGGTACGAATTATGTATCTTGATGTAGGCTGTACTTGATTTACGTTCCATGAAATCAGAAAAACACTGTAGGAGAAGAAGTGTTTTGAAAATGTTAACATATTCTGTATAAAAAGACACATAGATGAACAACCAATCATTGAAATGGAAAATCAGTATTATGAATTATGGATCTTGATGTCGTGTACACTTGACCCAAGTTTCGTTAAAATCACACAACTGTACGAGAAGTAACGTTTTAAAAGAAACGTTAACTGACGCGGGACAGACAGACGGATGGCGGACAACTTGCTAATACATAACCTCTTCTGATCTTCGACCAGTAGAGATCAAAACAGAAAAAAAAAACCACACCAAAATAAAAACAAAACAAGGCAATCAGAGAATCCCACCAGGTTATCTGATTTAGCAGTCAAATAGACAATGTAATCAGAATAAAGATAAAAGTTGTAAATTGTGGCGGTGGTAAAAGATGTCACTGTGGGGAATTCATGCACAACCTTGCCGTAGAGGTCTTTGATATAAAAATTGCGAACTATGTTTGACAAATCTGTGAACTATGTTAGTCAAAAACTTGGTTGTGAGAGGTTCAGGTACCAACTCGCTGAAGTTGTCCTTGATATGCAAATGGCTACCCATGACTGGCTATTCATGTACTACGACTGACCACTGCAACCCTGTGATGGGCTGAGCAAACACCCAGCTGAGAACAGTCACTGTCTGTGTGGATGGTTTAAACATTCTGCTGCACATGTATCATTCACTGTCAGAGGCTCCAACTAAAATTCTTCAACCTTTAGTTTTTTGCATGTTTGCAAAGTGTTTATTCATACATATTCGGAAGGCATTTTTCTGTGTTGACTGATAGAATTAGACTTTTGGTGAAGTCCTGAAACTGACCAATCCAATCAATGTAGTTTTGTCTCCAAAATCAAATCAAACAGGTGCATAAATTGCACTGAAATGTGCTCTTTCATGTGAGCAAAGGTTGAGGATATAGGGTACTACTAATGCAGATATTGAAACCTTTCAACACATAATGTGTAAACCAGAGAAAATGAAGTCCAGTCAGACTCTCTGATGAGACAGCAACTCTACCGATTGGGACAAAATTATCGTGGAGTTGATTACAAAATTATGAATGTATATTAAATGGACAATGGACACTCAAAACTGAAAATCAATACTACCAAATATGTATCTTGATTGACTTGAACCAAGTTTTGTTGAAACTGGACTAAACCTGTCACAGTAACTAGTAGCATTTTGAAAGAAATGTTAACATATGACAGACTGACAAACAATCATGACAATGGAAAATTGACAAGTTTCGCTGAAATCAGTCAAAGCTGTAGGAGGAGTAGTGTTTTGAAAGATATATGTATGTTAACATACATAAACAGATAGACAAATGGACAACCAATCATCAAAATGAAAAATCAATACCACGAATTATGTATCTTGATCTAGTCTACACTTCAACAAAGTTTCATTGAATTCGAACAAAAAGTCCAGGAGGGGTAGTGTATTGAAAGATATAAGTATGTTAACATGTATACTGGATAAAAAGACAGACAGATCGACAACCAATCCTTGAAATGGAAAATTGATATTACGAATTATGTATCTTGCTATAGTCTACACTTCAACAAGTTTCGTTGAAATCGAACAAAAAATGTAGGAGGAGTAGAGTTTTGAAAGATACATGTATGTTAATACATACTGAATAAACAAACAGATAGACAGACAATCATTCATTGAAAAGGAAACTAGATATTACGAATTATATATCTTGATGTAGTCCACACTTGATCTAAGTTTCATTGAAATGGGTCAAAAACTGTAGGCAGAGTAGTGTTTTCAAAATGTTAACATATTCTGTATAAACAGACAGACAACAGATCATCTACATGGAAAATCAATGCTATGAATTATATATCTTGATGATGTCTACACTTCACCCACGTTTCATTGAAATCTGACAAAAACTGTAGGAGGAGCAGCATTTTGAAGGAAAAAGTTAATACACAACAGACAGACAGACGGACTGTAGCCCTTCACAAAAGGCTTATAGAAATCTATGTTTAGAGGAGCTCCACAAAATAGAGCCAGAGTCTCTGATGAGACAGTACAAAAGCCAGAGCCAGGGTACAACCCTCAAATTCCCCTGAAGCTATGTATTCTTGCTATCATTGAAAAAGCTTAATATAAATTACCCACATACTAACATGTTAAAACATAAACTTACCACTTCCCAAATGTCAATTGTCGACAACTGATACCTCGATCTGTAACTGTACATAGTGATATGGACATAGTAGAACAGAGTAGCTATTATCACATCCATTGGGAATACACCCATCTCCACAATTCTGGGCAGGTGTCTTGGACTGGTCAAGGCCATGATAGTTCTGGGCAGGAACATGTCCATCTCAAACAGTGGAACAAGCTTTTCTATGATGTGCCAGAGATTACTGAAAACAAAAGAAACGCAATGATGGCACACCTGGTGAATATATGGATTACACACATGTACATGGTGTACTAAATGATAAAAGCACATGACTATCCAAATAAGGTGTTTACACTTAATACTTTAATAAAATTGTGAGTTTTATTCACTAGGAAATTATTACTATATTACAGAGATAGAAGATCATTTCCTTTCACGCATCTATAAGACATGTGAATTAAAACAGTGGCCCCTTTATCTAGAGTCTTTGCCATGATTTGAATGTCACAGGCATCACAAGGCACTATATGTATGCTTGTATTATACTTGGGTTTTACCATGTACTCAACAATTTTTCATATTTATATGATGAGGAGTTGTTAGAACCACAAGGGACTGAGAATGTGAGGCTGATCGAAACACCGCCCAACAGAAAAGACAAGCAAACTGACATGGCCTAAAAGAGGACAGGTTTAAAAATAAGGCCCAAGTAATTATAAACTTCAAATTTGTTGATTGGTCTCCTCTTCACTTTTCACAAAAAGGCGACCATCCATTAACTATTTACTTGCATACACATATGGACTGTCACCTGTCAGCTTCTTCATTCTTCAGCAACTTCTTCTTGCATATTTCGTTGTGCTCAACAAAATCCTTGATGCCCCACCAAGTGGCACAATGATCATTGTGCTTTTTCTGGCAACGAATTCTTCCAGGTTCAGCATCCTTGTTCAAGAAATGAAGCCATGGCACGATGTACAACCAATTTAAATCAAGGTTTTTAGCAGCACATCTTTGGCAAAACTCCAGTACAGCTATCTTGATGTCCCTGAAAAATGTGACCATTACGCAAACTCTGTATACAATGAATGGAGGAAATGAAAAACAGCAGACTGCATTGTTACTAACCCTCTTTCCCTAACGTTCTGTTTATGACTGTTCCTTTGGGCAGATACAACAAGGATATTATTCCTTAAGAGTTTAAGATAATTGAATTTTTGGTGTTTGCTTTCTTCTCACAAATTATGTATTTTCTTGTAACAGTATATTGAAAATATCTTGGACATAAGTTCTTTAAATGTCTAACAGGATTTAAATTAGGTACTATATTAACTTTACAGATGAACTGTCTTGGTTCATCAAAGCACTCCAAATTATTCTGTAGTCATTTTGAGCAGATGTGCTTGATCCGGTATACAGACTAAAAATTGTGCCTCAAACCTAGAAATGCCACAATTATGTCATGCATATTTAGCACACAAGCCTCATTCATGGACAGACAAGTGATCTGCCAATATTTGGTGTCAAATATATCTTTACTTTCTACAATTAAAATTACTCACTACATGTATATTTTATTCGCAGCAGTCTTTCTATATCACATTATAATTCACAAGTGGTGGACGACAGAACAGGGACAGTTCACCTTTAAACTAGAGGGAAGTATCACTTGTTTTTGTACTAAAAAACTAACTCAGTTACAAGACTTTATCATGTATAACACAGAGCTGATTACAAAACTATGTACATATAATGGACAATGGACAATCAAAATCAATACCACGAAATATGCATCTTCATTCACTTGTACCAAGTTTTGTTGAAACTGGAAAAAAAATGCAACAGCAGTACCATTTTGAAAGAAGTCTTAACATATATGCTGGATAAACAGACAGAGGGACAGACCGCAGATCATTGAAATGGAATATTAATACTATCGTTTATGTATCTTGATGTATAGTATACACATAAAACAATTTTTTGGGTTGAAGTGACACTAAAGCGGTAATAGTATTTTGAAAGAAATGTTAACATGGTGGATGAACATTCAGAGAGATGGAAAACTGATCATCGAATTGGAAAATTCATACTACTACTTATGTATTTTGATGTAGTCTACACTTCAATAAAGGTTTATTAAAATCAGACAAAAACTGTAGGGGGAGTATAGCATTCTGAAAATGCCAATATATTCGGGATGAACAGACTGATCACCAAAATTTAAAACTGATTAAAAACTGATTTAAAACTACAAATCAGGTATTTGAAGAAGTCTACATGTATACTTGAACCCAGTTTCATAGCCTTTTGAAGGAAAAGTTAATAGACGTCAGACAGACGGATGGAGAGACGGACAACTTGCTAGTACATAACTTCTTGTGGTCTTTGACCAGAAGACCGTCCACTATCTGGTCTTTGACCAGTAGAGCTACATGTAACAATGCAGAGAAAATGTTTTCAAAAACAAAATCTTCAGTGTACATATAGCAGACCGTATACCCAGAAGCCATGAAATGTGCTTTACACGTAAAAGCTCAATTTATGCCATACTCTTCAAGATAACACTCAACAAGATACCAATATTTTCATTAACACTGATTCTAATACATTAGACTCATGGCGAGTTTCGTAAGTTTTTATGGGCTACATGTGTGCACGCTTGCATCGCCTTCTTGTTTCTCCTGTTAATCCTAAAAATTTTTTTAGGCTTGGCCTCAAAAGTAATCCCCAACAGAGCTAGATGCCTGCAGTTGTTCTGTGAATAGAGTGCATTATTCCAATTAAAATGGTCTTTTATTCGTTAAAGAAAACCTGTCATTCACGAGATATTGATACGTAAAAATGCTGAATGCACACAAAGATAAAAATACATGTGATGTCACCATGAGGAGGGTGGCAGTCGCCAGTTTGCTTTTCATGTTCATTTCCAGCAAACAACATCATTCATACACCTTAGAAATATCAATATTTGTCATGTCGGAGAGTGCATTTCGGATAACATTCCACGTGGGTGTATAGCAGGGACATGCAGCAACACATCAGCGGATGACGCAAGTCTGAATAGTTGGCTCAAAGACAAGAAAGTAGCATTACACTGGACAAGTTTGCATCAAATACGCGAGTTTGGCAATCGGGTAAGAGCAGCCTACACAAAGTGTTATTTGTTCGTCTATTTAGGCCTAAGGTACCCATCAGGTACCCATTGATTTAATCAGGGATCCATGCACCATTGTTACTGTCAATGCTTTCCATGATCATTTACAAAATATACAGCACAACTTATCTGCCATTTAGGTCAGTTTTTACAAGCATTATGTTTTCTAAAACACTAGTAAATAAAAGAAATAAGGAAAAGGAAAATAAAGAAAAGGAAATGAGACTTTGCTTGACATTCACAGAGGTGCCAATTTTTCGTGTCCTTCTAATATACTCATGTATTTCCAGAAAAGGTTTATATTCTGTAATACTAGTACTTGAGTATGATGATATTCAAAATTCATTTTACTGAGTGCAATGATTAATATCCTCTACTTTGATGCTTGTAAACTTGTTACAAACTGCTTTCAGCTAGGAGGCTCGATTTTCATGGATCAATTTACTCTCAAATGAAAAAAAAGCTATGAAATTTTCCAAAATTACATTTCCCGTTAACTATGAATTGGATCTACCATCCTCATGACCGTCATTACCCTTGTGACTGAGACAGTACCTATGGGAGTTGTAGAAAGGCTCAAAAAGATATGGCCCTAGACCTGTCGGAACAACATGTTAAGTGCCTTCATCGACTTCAGTATCTTCATTAATTTGTAATCCTTTGTCCAAATCCTACATATCACACCTGGAGAAATTCAGATCAGTGGAATCTTCATTTATTTGGACAGGGGATAAAGATGAGCCTTTACTGGACCAGCCATGTTCACTGGCACTGCGTGCTGTGCTCTGATAAACAAATTTCCAGGTCTCTTTAAGTCAATGGAGTAGTCCAAGTCCTTCAAACAGATATGAATATATTCTGCATACATTTTGCTGCACTTTACCTCTGCCAGGGCAGATCTGTTTTTGTTGGCATTTATTTGTCTTTCATAGTAAATGTCAAACAGGAATATGAATGAAATAGTGTGCACAGGTTGGCCTCAGGCTAAGAACAAATCTCTTAGATTTTGGTGATTTTTTTAAATGAACCTTCACCACTCCCAGATATAACACAAATGTAGAGTATCGTCTGTTTGTCTTCAGCATATTTTGAAGCAGTTAGTCTTCAACATTGCCTTTTAAGTTTATTATGACTGTATTCTTAACCAGAACAATAAAAGTAAATCACCCTCTTAGCTCTGATCAAATGTGGAAATAAATAAATCTGTCACATTAGAAAAACCGATAAATGAGGTGTGACAGAGCTGCCTCATAGCTTTTCTGTCATGATAACACTGGCAGATTCGCAATGCTTCTTTAAAAACTAATTAAATGTTTCATTTCTAGTGGAATGTGTGACTGTTCAACCTGTTCAAGTTGTACAAAATCAATCTCTCATAGAAATAATGCCATTCGATAACTTGCAAATCCTACTGATCTACGCTTTATTAACCTGGTTTAAATGATGACATCTTCTGACAACAGATTTACCCCTTCAAAATTTACTGTAAAATGCAAGGTACTTCAAAAGTGCAAACCTCTATCCAAATAAATTAATCTGCTTTAAATGATGACATCTTCTGACAACAGATTTACCCATTCAAAATTTATTGTAAAATAAACCTCTATCCTAATAAAATATACAAATCACCTCCTCTGCTATGAATTAATAATCATTCTTTGCCATCTCTTAGTAATGAAGAATCTATTCAGAAATTTCTGGATCTAGAACTGAATCTTGACACACGCTACATGCCTGTGATGGTGCATGGGCAGTGGTTGGTGATCTGTTAACTGTTGTATGATGTACACATCTTTCTCATACTGATACTGGGAGAAAACTATTACAACAACCACACACAAAGATTCACAAACTGCAACAATAATATCTTTACAGACACCAAGTCGTAAGTTCCAAATAAACTTTGCCATATGTTTGCAAAACAGCGAATCTTACCTTTGTACAATCCCTGGAAAGTGATTCTGAAAGATGGTCCACTCTCTGCTCCAGTTTTCCTGCGGCTTCTGATCATCAGGGTGCATTAAGAGACATTCACAGACCTTCCTTGAGCAGCTTTCACTCAGAGGTGTTTTCTTCATGTACTTGGAAACCATCCATATTGCAACCATTGCCATGACAACTCTCCATTCAGTATTTTTTTTGCCTAGGTCAAATGTTTCCCAATATGCCTCCAGCCATTCTTTTACGTGCTATACAAAAAATATGAAGGGGCATAATATAAGTGATACTTAGATTTGGTACATGTAGCAAGGCTATCAAAGGCTTCACCTGTAGGAGAGACATGAATGCAAAACTTCAGCTCAATTCAGGAAGCACTCAAACATTTACCTTAACATGGATTCAGGGTGTGAGGAATTTTAAAAATGAATGAAGTAATGTTTAAATCATTCAAGGAGCCCCAGCACCTGAGGTGGACAGCATTATTTGGGACTGTTTTTGTGCTAAAAATATATCCAAACAGCAGATTTCCCACTATAAAGTTAAGATTTACATGGGATTTTATATGAAACCTGCACTCTTCTACTTTCTTCCAAACCTTTTACTTCAATGTTTAATTCCTGTTCAAAGTCACAAAAGGAGCACAAGTCTGATACATTTGGAAGTAATCTCTTTGCTAATATTTATTGCTAAAATATTATTTACTATTCCATATTAAAAACTACCTTTATACATGTACATGTAGTTCAACATCTACACAGTTACAATGAACCAGTTTCTACTGTAACGTCCTGTCTTTAATGTGACAACATTATGATGAGCTTAAGGAAAGACGCATTTGACGTCAATAACGTATGTCCTGCTGTCATATATGTTTTCATATATACAATGAATATGATGTCTTTTCTGACATTTCCAACCAATTTAATATTCATTCAATAATATAATTTATCATCATAAATATCATTCCCTACCAGAGGGATTTTAAATTCATATCTAAAAAGGTGTATGGCTCGTTCAATGAGTGTTTGTGAAACTGAGAGAATGGTGAACAGTTTTTAGCATAAATTAAACAATAATGTGCCTATCTGGCATACGTAAGAATTTCTTAATTGACTTTACTACAAGATTATTTCACTAATACAGCACCAGCCAGCATTATGGTTGGAGGAAACCAGGCAGAACCCAGGAGAAACCCTCGACCATCCACAGGTTACCGGTGGACCTTCCCACGTACCGCCAGAGAGGAAGCCAGCATGAGCTGGGCTTGGACTCACAGCGACCGCATTGGTGAGAGGCTTCTGTATCATTATGCTTCTCTAACGCAGAGACACCTTACAAAAATTTAAGCTTAAAACATGCAGTACTGTTTGAGATGCATCGCTGGCATTTATATAAACAAGTACCTTAATGATGTATAGACAATGACATGCACGATCATGACAAATTAGGGTTCAATTAGTAAAGTAAACATTATTAAATGCATTTTACCTTTTGAGTATCCACTTCTCTGAATCTAACATACAAGTGCAGTAAAAACATACCCCTATTATTTGGTTTTACCATTATTCTGAATGCTCATGCTAGGGATATTTACATACATGTAAATTTTTACACTCAAGCTAAAAACCTATGGCAACAGTCTGTAAAAAGGATACCATGGTTGCCTGTTTTGCAGGTTAAAAGTGTTCTTGTCACTATGGTTACTCACCTCTTCAAATCTTTTTTCATCCACAAATCTACAATCTTCATCCAGACATGTTAACTTTAGGCAGGTATACACTCTTTCAATTTGTTCCAGAATTTCCAAAGCAGAGGATCCTTTCAAAACCAGCTCTTCTATTTTCACAGAAAAGGCATGCATTGACCTCTTTACACCTTCCTGGCACACATCATCGTTACTTTTGCCAAATACATATGACATAAATGCTTTAACCCCTGTTTCCCGCTTGGCATGAGCAACGCCATCATACTGGTGCCACACATCTGAAAAACAGAAAGAACATAAGACATAAGTCAATAACATTCTAAAAAGTTCCGACACATTTATACCACACGGCCAAACAGCTGCATGTCAAGATTTAGATGTACGCCACTCCCACAGCAAGTTATGTTTAATGGACAGAAAGTGATAATAGATTGAACTGTCAGACCTTGTCATGAATGTTTGTATCAAGGACTGTGTACAATTGTGATTTCATTACCTTATTTGGGACACACAGATGATGTAAACAAGTTCTGAAATCAACTGCCTGACTCCATTCACAGTGACTCCAGCAGTTTAGGATAAGTCACTCTTATTGCTTGTAGTACAATGAGGGGATTTATCATACAGATATCACATGCAGAAGGATGGGATATCCAGACTTGTCAGCTCAAGGCAGGCAAGAGTAACCGAGCTGGTTGTTGGTGTTTTGTTGCCTCTAAGCTTTGGGGAGGCAGCTTGGTAGGACCAACAGAAAAGGAACACAACACAGAAGTGGAGACAAGTTTTTGTATTCTTGGCTTCCTGGACTGATTGGAGACATAATACCATAACTCTGTGTGTGACTCCTGATGACTGACTTCAAGACTCTAACTACAAGACTGACTAACCAGCACACATTAGGGCAGGAAGACATAAAAGACAATTAAGTCCAGCATAAGGCTAACTAAGAACTGTGTTTTTATAACAACAAAAACACTGCATTTACAGAAAATCTAACGCATCTAAAATTACTTAACCATTACTTAATCATCCAGGGAAACTTTATGAGCATGTTAAATATGAAAAATCTAATATATCTACTTTTCTAACTACATCACAACATTTAATCCCTAAGAAACAATTCAGTCATATTTAATTCTACTTTAAAACTATCATTACGTCTCAGATAAAAACCCAGCTATAGTCTAACAGTGACATGTTAAAGTATGTGATGATAAGAACACACTCATATGCAACGTCCCTACTTAAGATGATGTACTAGTTATGTATTTTATCCTCAAAGTCATGAAACTTAACATACCAATCTAGCAAAAGGCAACAAACCACAACATTCTAACTACAGCCTTACCACACATGCAAGAACAAGTGCAGAGCATCTTGAGAGCTAACAATTCATGATATCTCATGACATGAAATGCATGTTTTATTACACCGAAAAAAGTGGAAGAAAAGGTAAAAGAAAGAATCTGTTCTGCTGAAGCTTTAAAATGCTAAACGTGAATGTTGTCACTAGCTGATACAGCCATTGTTCAACTGCATGTTTACTTTACAACCAAGCAGATGAATATCATGTGACTATGTATTGGCCATTGGAAACCAAGTCAACCTTTGAAATATAATAACTATTTTTATACACTTTATCCAAAAGAGAGCCAAGTGGATGGTAAACAAGACAGGTAAAAGCTTAGTATGTCGTCAGGCATAACAGATTTCTCTACCAGACTTGAGCTAGCTGTCAAAAAGCAAGGGTTGCATTTTATTAGGTAATGTTATAGCAAGGGTTAATGGCATATATTTGGGATATCCTGCATTTCTGGGTAGAGTGGTTTTTTCCTCACAGGCCTATGGCTTAATTTTTATTTACGCTATCTTTTGCATGCCATAAGCAACGAATTTTATTTTGAAGGAAAAACTAATCAGATTCAAGGATTTCAAGATACGAGCAAACCTGACCAACTACCTCCTCTTTTGAAGAGGTGAGGCATAAACATGAATACTTCCTTTTTAACAGCCATTATCGCCACATATATACTCAGTGAATGAAGCCTTTGTTTCTTAAAAATAGCACAAACTACAGTACAGTACTACTAAAACAGTTTTAACAAAGGTGGGAGGATTTGAGTTGGACACGCATGTAATTATATCCAGAACAGCTGGATAAAATTTGTAAAAATTATACTGAAATTCACTGTACCTTCATTCTTGTATCGCTCTGGGATCCTGAAAGACCTATTCTCTGTGGTTTTCCTTTTCACTTCTTCCATTCTTGTTTTCCCATCTTTTTCATGAATAGCATACTTGTAACTTATACTGGTTCTACTGAGAGATCGATCCAGGTTAATCTTTCCATGTACTTGATAGAATCCATCAGTGTCCATCCTGTGGGATAAATGTTACATTTCTTTGGATTGTAATAATAAGAAATGAGGTTTTATCATAAATTAGTAAGGGAAATTTGGGCAACAAAATCTTTTCATTCTCAGGAAGTGGCTTTCCCGTGATTCCTTTGTTACCAACTCATCCTGACAAATCACATCAACCTAGACGTAGGCTTGCATTGTGACACAGGTGCATGTAGCCATTCTCAGTTTGACATAAATGCATCACTGTCCAGTTTGGACCCAACTTCTTAACCTCAAATTCCAATTTATTGCAACAATGTCTGCTTTTTCACCTTAAAGTAAATGACAGCTCATGGCTCATTCACTGTTCATTAAAAAGATTACAAAATTCTCTTTTGAATGCAAAAACCTGTTCGAATTTATATGAATTCGTGGCTGAATTATCTTTGTTTGAAGTGTGAAGTATTTAGCTGCTGGCTGGTGATGTGGAGGCACCAATGCTTTTAAGCTTATAAGAGACCAATCAGAGCTGGGAGATATCAGCTGTTCATAAGCTGTGACGTAAATATTCTGAATTGATCAATGTAACATGTAATAACACAGGAAAAGGACACTGTTTTAATGTTATATATTTTAATCATAACAAGTACACATGTGTGAACAACACCGCAAAGTATTTCCAGACCACTGTGTTGTGGTGGAATAAGTTTCCTGATCATTTCATGTTATAAATTTAGATATATACTTAAGTGTCAACTACTACCTTAGCGGCTAACTACAATCTCAGGAGACAAGAGTGTTCTGCACTTGGAACAATTAGGTCACAGCTCACACATAATGGCTGCGTTTCATGTTAGTCGATGGAGCATGGTTAAATGTCAATTTCCAGTGTGGTAGTAGGTGTTAGAAAAAATACTTTACTGATATAAACATAACACTGTCCAACCTTTTTGACAAACTTAGCTTTGAACATGCCCTGTCTTTCACTTTAAGAAACCCACAAACAATCTAGAGTAGACATGTGACATGACAGCGCAACTAAAGTATCATGTGATGCTTTCAAGACTAGTGAATGGTCAAGTCCTTAAAGATGTCTACAAAATGTCTACTCGGAAAGAATTGTTTGTCAATGGCATATCCTTTATGATGAAATTATGTTCACTTTAGTTATATTACAATTTTTCTAAGAAAGATCTTGTTAACAACAGCAAACACAAAATATTATTTTCTGTTCTATGAACATCTTACCTCTCAACTTCTAATATAAGTCTCTCCTTTTGTGGGTTCCATCCTCCAAGTCTCTCGTGTCCAAAGCGGATAACGGCTCTCTCTGTCTCTGGTTTAAAGTTCATCAGTGGTGAAAGAAGCACATGAAAATGAACTTCTACGGTATTCTCTGTCTTCTTTTGAGTGCCTAAATTACTGAAAAAAACATGTATGGTACTTTATACACTATAACGTTTGTGGGGGCCTACCTGGCTCAGTTGGTTCGCACGCTATCGCAGTGCAATAACCCGGAAAGCCTCCCACCAATACAGTCAATGTTAGTTTAAGTCCAGCAGATGCTGACTTCCTCTCCGGACGTACCCGGGAAGGTCTGCCAGCAACCTGAGGATGGTCGTGGGTTTCCCCCGGGCTCTGCCCCGTTTCCTCCCACCACAATATAAGTGAAATATTCTTGAGTACAGTGTAAAATACCAATCAAATAAATAAAACAAATATAACATTTGTGCAGACTATGCAAACTATTTAACTACATAACAGGTAACAAGTGACCATTTGCAAAGAAGTAGAAAATTACAGCAACATGTGCAAACAAGAAACTTTCCATTGTGAAAAAATGGACTGAACTGACCACTATTTAAAGAATACATGCACAACCTTCCTGAAATACCATCAGCCCAAAAGGATGATATATAAGTGAAATCCTGGTATTCTGAGATGTCAAGGTAGACATCTCATTATAAAATCTACATCGTAGAGTTGAGATGTGACCTGCAGGCAGGCTATGAAGATAAAACAGATTATGACAAGAAGATGATCATTCAAATCCCTTCATCATGTATCAGCAAATTCATTTATTTATTTATCTGATAAACACCATCAGACCATACTCAAGAAATTTATACTTTATACAATGGTTGCAAGTTTCAGGCAACCAGGGTGGTGGTAACTCACTGATCCTTGGCAAGTTATTAAGAACCTTCCTCATGTGTGACATACCAACATGGGTTTAGCCTGCTGGGGTTGTCTCAGTGTATTTCAGACATGCTATTCTGGTTATATAACTTGCCAGAGTCAGCAAAAAACTGGAAATAATTTGGAATTTTAATTTCTGGCCAGATCTATGCCTACAGATATGCACATCACAGTGGTGAATAAAGACAAGTGGTTTTCAACAAATGTTAGACTGCACAAATAGCCACACACGAGTTGTTGACTGCTTACTGACATCACAGCCCCACCGACAGTGACAAAAGGGGAATCTACCACCAGCAAAATACACACAATTTATGAATCCTATAAGTTGAACTGTTTATATATGCACAATGGATTCAGATGGTGTAGGAAATAGAAACTGAGGCACATTCAAAGACTGTAAGATTGTGAGCATCAATGCTGAGATTTACATCTTTGATCAACAACAAACATCTCACATTCTCAATGTAAGCTGTAACATTTTTTGATAATATATTGATATATCACAAAAATGAGCAAATTATAGAATGCGTATACCCCTTCCCTTTTCAATGTGGGCATAACTGCAAGCTATAATAATTACAGAGATTGTATTTGCTAGCTACATATAAAAAACTTATGTATGGATCCAGCTGATTTTGAATTTAACCAGAAGGCACATGTATATAAAATGAAACTGTACACAAATTTTATAGAAATTTGAAAATATTGTTAAGCAGTTACTGCATGTAAAATGATGACAGGATCAAGAAAAATTGATAAATATCAGGATCCCGATAAAATGATAAATATGATAAACTTAAGCACATATCTGACTGTTTTTTTTTATCACTTACATAGGAAAATATTTATAGCATTTTTTGCAGGGAAAGCAATGACCAATCGGAATGAGGGATATCATTATACATGAATGTGCAAAACTTCAGCACAAAGTGACCTGTTTATAGCTGTAGCCCATTTTACCATATAATGCTTTAAATACGAAAATTCCATCATCAGCCATCATGGGCATCTGAGAATTCTTTTAACATTCAAGTTTGACTAGAGGTAACAAGAAGCCTTAACCTGAAACCCTAAAGGAGTTTTCAATGTCACTAACTCAACATATGTGTAAATTCTCAACTTCATCGTGTTCTCATCTTGAGAGTCAAACCAGTGATGAGCAAAAAATCCCTTATGTTCACACTGAGATCTCAACTAAACTCTCAACACACTATACCCAAAGGTCACAACTAAAACCCTTGATTTACATGGTAATGGCCAGAGCTCAAAAACACTGCCTGGAAATTTCAGAGATTAAATAACTGTGCAAGTGCCTCTGCTTGCTACTGTCTGCTAGAGTACCAAAGAAAAGTCATCTTCATATTGCTTGCTACAGCACCAAACAAAATGTCTCTGCATACTGCCATGGCTCTTGGCTACAGTAAAAAACAAAAGGATTCTGCAGATCCCCAGCTTCAGTAGCAAAGGAAATGTCTCTTCATTTCCTTGATACAGTACTGCACAAAAGGCCTCAGCAAATTTCTTGCTACAGTACTGCACAAAAGGCCTCAGCAGATCCCCTGCTACAGTACCACACAAAAAGTCTCTTCATACTGCTGGTTATAGTACCAAACAAAGTGCCTCTGCAGATCTCTTGCTACAGTAAACAAAATGCCTCTACATAGTATTAAATGAAGTACTTGCTTTTTGGAACACATCATGTGATGAACAAATAATCCCTTATGTACAAACTGAGATGGCAACTAAACCCCCAACACACTATACCCAAAGGGTATATTATTAAAACACATGATTTACATGGTAATGGCCAGAGCTTAAAACATTGCCTGGAAATTTCAGAGATTAAATTCCCCTGATACAGTACCGCACAAAAGTCCTCAGTAGATCCCCTGCTACAGTACCGCACAAAAGGCCTCAGCAGATCTCCTGCTACCCTGCTTCACAAGAGACTTCTGCAGATCCCCTGCTACAGTACCATACAAAAGGCCTCAGTAGATCCCTTGCTACAGTACTGCACAAATGGCCTCAGCAGATCTCCTGCTACCCTGCTTCACAAGAGGCTTCTGCAGATCCCCTGCTACAGTACCACACAAATGGCCTCAGCAGATCTGCTACAGTACTGCACAAATGGCCTCAGCAGATCCCCTGCTACAGTACCACATTAAGTGTCTTCAAATTGTTGGTTACAGTATCAAATAAAATACCTCTGCAGATCTCCTGCTACAGTAAACAAAATACCTCTGCACAGTATTAAACGTACTTGCTTCTTGGCACACATCAATAAAGTATGATGATTAATTTAAAATATACATGTAGTTACCTTTTTCCAGAGTTCGCAAGACTGCTTGCATCTTGTTCAGCACTGGGTGCCTGGGAATAAAATATGAATGAGGCCATCATTAAAAGTATTTTTGTTGTCGATACCCTGACCCACCCTCTAAAAGAGGGCCCTACTCTTAAACTTTGGGCTTTACGTGAAAATGTTTTTTCTATTTTTGCTCCATGTCAATTTTGTTAAAATTCTTCTTTTCTTTCATTTAGCAAGAATAAAAAATAATTTTTCTGACCAACCCACCCTATTTTTTGCAATAAGGTTGTGTTGCCTGTGTCAAAAATTCTTTTATAGATGACCTGACCAAAGTGTTATAAATCTTTTACCACAAACACATAGTCTCTCCTAAATTTCTAGAACACACATAAATTCCACCCACAAGAAAACAAAGTTGTTTCAAGGAAATAAGGCATACGATTGTACCATTTGTCATACTGCTTACTGATCAGATTATATGCACATGTATAGCATGCATATTCATATCATATTATATGCTGCATGAACCTGTAGTAAAAAGATCACTTCTTTTCAAAATCATCTCATAGATTTTTGTCTTTTCTGGCATAAAGCCACAACGACAGAAAAACTCATCTGTTTTTGGTTTGATTGGGGTTTAAGAAGGTACTAAAAAATAATGCAGTCTTATGCTAAGGAAAGGAACACCAGCGCCAGTCGCTTGATATCACATAAACTTCCTTGCCAATAAGTTATAAACCGATGTAGCTGGATCCACATTCGTCAAAGGCTGATCATCTGTGGTGAGAGAGACATTTTAACTGAAAGAACCAGTGAGAGCCAGCCAACAGAGAAGGATATGTGTGTCTTAAGACATTTTTCGTTCACTGATCATTGTTCTTCTTGAAATTTGCTTTTTCTCATTTTTCCAGAAAACTGCATACAAAACCTTAGAGTACACCACTGGCCTACAAAGTGGCCATATTGGAGATACATGTATATGGAGATCTTTTATGATTCTTCTCCAGAATTTATTATGCACGTGTACATCCAATGATGTTATAAATTTTGAGAAAATTAATACAGGCAAATCTAGTGTTTATTCTTTGGAGGAGTGGGAGAGGGGGGTGATTGTTGTTAGTAATGCAATACTCAAGAATTATACAATACCCTATAGCAGGCAACAAAACTTGGATGGTTGATGTAACCCAAAAATCAGTTACGGGTTTTAAGCCTAGAATAACCGATCATTCCGTTTTATTATGATACCAAAACAGACCAACCATTCGACCAAATTGGTTACGTGAACTTGTGGCTAATAAAGTGGGCTACTGCCTAGTGGTTTTTTTCCGTTAATTCACTGTAACTTCTTCAAAGCCTTTCAGTTTGCTCACACTGACAAGGTCAAAGAATATCGTTATTGAGTAGAGCACACAGTGAATGAGAATGTCAGACAAATCCTGCGACATGTTGTTCACTACATGGGCAGTAGTAACTCTTTCCAAAACTGGATTTCTTGTTCAGTGGCATTTCGACATTATCAAAAATAATCCCACCAAAGGCCATTCCATGGTAGCTTGATCCAACCTGATAGGTTTGACACAACTACGTTAATTCACCTCACACTGCCACCTAACCACAGTTGCATGTATCATCCAAAGGCCACATGGACACAACTGCGTGCAGTCCATCGATGTAAATGTTAGTCTATTATTTTAAAACTCTGACATTTATCGCAACCCGAAGTCCACCCGAACTCAACAAAATTGCACCAGATCTCGGAGCTCGAGGTCGATGAAACTGCTCTCAATGAGGTCTGCAATCAAGTCACCCAATCTTAGGTGTATTCAAAATTGACAAAAATGGAAATTTTTTTGCCTCCTCAGTTGTATTATGAAAATTTCATTAGATCCTACAGCCAGCAATGAAAACGTCAACGTTTTTAAGATGTTTTCGATACCAGAACATTTCAGGGCCAAGAGAAGGTTACAAGACTTTTCAAAATGGCTGCCAATGGTGAGCCCTTTGGTACATTTGAAGTGCTCTCAGCTAATAAGACCACAAGACAGCTTCATCAGTAAAGGTAGTAAATTAAGAAGATATGATTTGAGATTCAACTGGGAAGTGACAAAGAAATGGACAAAAGGGATGAACTAAGTTACCTGTAACTTAGTGAGGCTCTTCAAGGTGCTGCCCAGCCTGAAGCGGTTGCTAACTGAGCATCTATTGAGCACTGGGCAGTTCAAGTGCTGCACTTGTGGTGACGTTCCCGGGAACAGATTGGCGTAACCAATTTATTGGTCTGCACAATCACACTCCATGTAACTAATGAGCAAACGACTGTATCGTTTGTGCCAAATTTTGTTGCCAGCCATAGTGGCTAAGTTTACAAACCATTGGTGGAGGGCAAGTGGTCACAAGTGAAGAAGAAGAATCTTCAAAAGAACCCGTTCATGTTGCAACTGAAACATTTGCACATTAAAGACCAGTCTCTGGTGAGACAGTAGCTGGACTGGTTGGGATAAAATTATCACTTTCACTATTGTTGAATACAAACTTATGTATGTATAAAGGAAAATGGACAATGAGAATTCAAAAATCAATACTACAAAATATTTATCTTGATCAAATTGGATAAAAACTGTAAATACTAACAGTAATAGCATTTAACATAAGCTAGATGAGCTGAAAGACGGACAACCAATCATCAAATTGGAAAATCCGTACTACAAATTATGTACCTGGCTGTAGTCTACACATGAACTAAGTTATGTTGAAATCATATAAAAACTGATGTCGGATGAACTGACAGACAGAGGGACAATTGATCACCAGTAGTTCACTACTTGATGTAGTCTACACCTGAACCAAGATTCATGCAGGGGGAATGGCAGATGACCAACCGATCATCAGAATGGAAAATCAGTCCTACAAATTATGTATCTTGATTTTGATGTAGTTGTTGAAAAGTGCAGGAGGAGTAGCATTTTGACAGCCTGATGCAGACCTTCTCCCGATCTATGACGATGATACCAGCTATATCAGTTGGTTTGTAACATACCTTAATATCTGTTTCTTCAGGTTTTCCCTCTATAGATGTTTCAGTACCAGTGGCTTCATTTACTTTATTCACTCTCTTACGGGACCGTGTCTTATCTTGTCTTGCCTTCTTTAACTGTTGTCGTTTTGCCCTCCTGGCTCTGTTTTTTCCATCTTTGTCATCTCCTTGCTTATGGTCTACATCTGGTTCCTGCTCCTCATTGTTACTGTCATCAGATTCAGAGTTTGTGCTCTTCTGAGGAGTATCAGTCCTTCCTTCACTTTGCTTTGAACCATTTCCTGAATTTGTTTCCTCATGCCCATTTTTCTCAGAACCTTTCTCACACTTTTTTCCTTCATATTCATTCTTCTCAGAACCTTCCTCAAAATTCTTTCCTTCACCTTCATCCTTCTCACAACCTTTGTCAGAATTTTTTCTTTTGTCTTCATTCTTCTTTGAACCTTCCTCAGAATTCTTTTCCTCATCTTCGTTCTTCTCAGAACCTTTCTCAGAGTTCTTTCTCTTGTCTTCATTTTTCTTTGAACCTTCCTCAGAATTCTTTTCCTCATCTTCATTCTTCTCTGAACCTTCCTCAGAGATCTGTCTCTTGTCTTCATTCTTCTCTGAACCTTCCTCAGAATTCTTTCCCTCATGTCCATTCTTCCCTGAACCTTCCTCAGAATTCTTTCCAACACTTTCAGCATCCTCTGGGCCTTTCTGAGAAATCTTTCCTAATCCCTTGGAATCCTGTGATCCATTTTGAGAAGCTTTTCCAACATTTTTAGCATGTTCTGGAACTCGCACGGTTTCTGATTCCAGTGTGTACAGAAGCAGTTGATTATGAACCTCGTCAGTTTCAAGTAACCTGTTCACAACTGGATGTTCTAATGTATTGCTACTGTTTCCACCCTCTCTGTCACTTTTATTCCCTCCATCTGGCACATTATTTGTCTGGATATTCACATTTTTCATAACTTCTTTCTGTGAAACTATATTATGAAAAGGAGAAACGGATAGTTGAAAATGTGAAAAAGTAATGAGTTCTAATTGCAGCTAGAACACATTCTATAATGGTCATATAAGGTAACTGCTAATCCAGCTACTATGATAAAATAAATGCAGAAATGGACAAATGTAAGGTGCAGCACTTTGTCACTTCTATATCTGTATATCCGACGAAAAAATTAAAACTGCTGCATGTAAAACAACTGAACTTATAGGCAGGATGCAAGGTCTTACCTACTCAGGCTACACATACTTATACAGTATCTAGTTTACCATGGCAACTGTTGAAAAGGCATAAAAACCATTACAGCCATTTTATAAAGTAAGCAGTAAAAATCAATGTGTTCTAGGAGAACTTTATATTCCAGATTATTCTCCAGTATTATGTCAGTTTGCCTGGTACATGCATGTATCTTGCCAATTTCCTGCCATGAAACAGCCGAACCCAAGCCATACATGTAGATAGATTTGCCTACCTGGTGCTCACATTCTTACTACATATAGGTGCAAAAGCTACCAAGCTCTTTGACTGTAATATTTAATACATATACCCTTCATTCAACTTTGAAGAAAACATCAACCTAAGGTTACCTCTTTGGGGATGTTGGTTTTCAAGCGGTAGACCTAAGGGCCCTTGATTTGCAACATCTGAGTCATGAAGTAGAGGACTCGCAACATCCGGGTCATCAGGTACAGAATTGGGAACATCTGGGTCACTTTGTACAGGGCTGGCAACATCTGGGTCACTTGATACAGGATTAGCAACATCTGGGTCACTTGGTAAAGGATTGGAAACACCTGGGTCATCAGGTACAGCCTTGGCAACATCTGGGTCAACATGTACAGAATTGGCAACATTTGGGTCAGCTGATACATGGCTGGCAACATTTGGGTCACCAGGGACAGGACTGGAAACATCTGGATCACAAAGTACAGAACTGGAAACACCTGTGTCACCATTTACAGAATTGACATCTGTGTCACTTGGTGTAGGATTGGCAACACCTGTGTCACCAAGTGGAGGATCGGCAATATTTGAGTCGCTTGGTGCAGGACTGACATAATTTGGGTCAGCAGGCACATTGGTTGTAGAATCAGCCTCTCCTTGTATTGCAGTAGCACCATCAACATGAACAACACTTTTTTCCTTCACTATCAAATCTGCAGCTTCAGCACTGAAGTCTGGAATTACATGCACAAAATATACAATGTATTAAGGTCTCATAAATATCATCAGACAAAAGCACTTAACAGCTTGATTCAAACACGATGTTTATTTATATTATTAAAGTGTAAAGGTAAATTCATTGACATTCCATGCACATGTAACTGTTGCATGCCTAAACTCCCCAAGGCCACCATTTCAGGCTGATTTTAACATGCAGTGATTTTTGAAGCCATCTAGCTGGTTGGGAATAAAGGTGAGGCCACTGAAATGTAGCATATGTATATGTTGCAGGAGATACACAAAGAGTGTCTGAGCCAAGTTTCGTTGAAATTGGTAAAAAATGTGGGAGGAATAGCATTTTGAGGGAGATGCTGACAGATGCTGTACTGACAGACAGACTGACCAGAAGTGGTAAAAGAGTAGGTCCCAATACGTAGACCTTTGGAAGCAGTTACCAAAATTGAAGCAAAGGGGGAGGCATGTAGTATTACAATTTGGTCAAAGTTAATCCAGCCATAAAATCACACGGGTTACTGTATAGAAAACAGAATGATCAGCAGAAGTGGCCTCCCCCTGGTCATGTGACACAAAACAAACTGGGATGTTAATATTTTCAATATATTTCCATATCTCGTGGAAAATTCAATATTCTTCCGCTGAAATAATTCTACTAATCCCACCAACCTGTCGGGTTACCACATCCTGGGCAGAAATTAGTCTCCGGGGACAGCTCTGTGTTGCAGGGCCTCCCATCAGTGCCAATGCTTAGACAAACTCGAGAGGCTGTATCGGTAAACAGGCTTCTTGGCAGCTTGACTCCACAACCTGGACAGAACCTGCACGTCTTGTCAACTTCCCAACCACAGCATCTCCCCTCAATCACATTGGGACACTTTGGTCTGTCCTGTGGGGGCTTGGGCCTCCTGTCCACTACCTGCCCACACTCAGGACAGAACTTATCTGATGGTGATAAGGACTTTCCACATGGCTTCCCATCAATGGTGTTTAAACAAGTATCCATCCTGCGCACCTAAAACATACCCAAGGCACAGAAATGTTATGGTGAGTGAAAAGACCATTAAAAACTATATTTCAAATATTCCTTGACTGATTTTTTTTAACATGATTGTTGATTGTATGCTGGGTTTTATGAACCGTATTAATAAGGTGGTTCACCTGAGATGTCACAAAATTTTTGTACACCTTTTATGTTTAGTTCTGATTAAAGTTCTTGTGAAGTGTACTTGTGTAATGTTTGACTGCATGAAAAAGTTAATATTATATTAAATTTCTGCTTTAGGGCCAGAGAAAAGTAGGCATGGCATCACTGGTGAAACATCAATATGGTCAAAAAAACCTATCATACAATCACAGCATTTGACTGCATTTAATTTGGTAATATAAAAAAAAAAAAATTCAGTGTAGGTACTTTAAGATACAGTTTTACATGGTCTTTTCACTCACCAGTCATTATCGTCAATACAAGCAGGAGCCAAGTTCTCTAAGAATTAAAGTTCTGGTTGAATTCTATTCTACAGAACAATCATGGCATGATCAATTTCATTTTAATGTGTGGAAAGAAAAATTTTCCTATAAATTACAGAGTGACAAGTTTTGTGCCAAATATTGTAAAGTGGACATAATTTCATTACACACGTATACTAAATAACATGATTTCTTCAGTACGGGCTGTTCTAGTTTTAACAGACCCCAAGAAGTCAAGTTATTTCAAATGTTGCTACATAAAAGGCCATGCAAATCTCGACTCTAATGTTGTCATGTCCACATTCATCATTATTACAATGGTCGCTATGGTCTGGCTGGAATATACGGCTAGGATATGGTTGTGCAGTACATGTACATGCTGGCTAGGTTTATTTTACCTGTCAAATAGGAAAATTACAACCATATCTCAATTTTTTTTTTACTATATACAGCTTGGACACGAGTTACTGGAGGTGTGGTTACTTCCCCATTCTGAAATATTGACCATATAAACTGGTCTTAGGGAGGCCCTGAAACACTGAGTTCCAACCAGTTAAACCACTGTGCACCTTTAGGGTCCTTGCAATTAATTAAGAGATATACATACATCTGAATCCACTGCCCTTCCTGGTCTATAGCAATACATGGTGACCCAACCTCTGGGAAGGCTAATGGCGCTCTATGTACAACAAGATACATTAACTAGTAGATGTACATGTTATACTCTTACCATAACACATTACACAGGAACTCTTATCTGACAATCAGATGTTCACCAGTATACCCAGGTTACTATTTAAATACCTCTTTTATAAACTGGACTTATGGGATATCATAGTCACAGAGGTAAGTAATGCTAGAGCCTAAGTGCTTTTATGCCACGTCAGATAAGTCCTTTCTGAACGACGTTTGCAGCCCCAAACAGGTGTCCATTACTGTGGCTCTTACCTCTCAGCTTGGCCGCGCACAACATCCCCCGTATATTCCACTTAGTAATGGCAAGTCTGCCCTAAACTTGCGATAGGGACAAGTATTTTACAACTAACCGGCCATGATGTCCTTCTTTAGGGTTTAATGCACCATCAGAGGAATGAGAACTCGTCAACACCCATAAATGTGCTTGACGCAACATGATCGCCCCTCAAGTGATGACAGTTTCGCGAGTTTGGGGGCTAGCGTGCCATTACTGAGTGGAATATACATGAGGTGTTGTGTGTGCATCCGAGCTGAGAGGTAATAGCCCCGGTTGACACCAGTGTTGGGCTACAAACGCTGTTCAGGAAGGATTTATCTGACTTGGCGTCAAAGCGCGTAGGATCTAGGATTGTTTCCTCTGTGGCTACAATATCCCGTCAGTCCAGTCCATATAAAAGCGGGACTGAAATAGCCACCTGGCAATAGTTCGCCAGATACTCTCTATTTAATGCATCATAATAGGTAGACGATACACTGAACATAAAAAGTAGATATAACGAGTGTCTACGTGGATATGCAGAAGTTATTACCATTAAACCAGTGTAACTTACAATACTTGACAAAACCTAGGACTAATATCTATATATTGGCCCCTGGCAAAACTTACAGTTTCATGTTCACTTCATCGCATCTCTAATTTTCAGTTCGACAACATTTTGACAATGATAAATGATTTAATCCGTGGAAGCACTTCGTGTAAATGGCAGTGAAGACAATCTCACCTCACAAAACGAGAACGAACTAAGGTGACTTTGTATTGCGTCCTTAACTGGTCAGTGTGGTCGTCCGAAAACGAAAGCATGTGGTGTGGGATCTCCCAGCCATCCTGGCGGTAAGTCTTGGTTTCCATTCAGGGGCGATAACCCAGGTCTGTTTAAATTCCCACTCTCAGTTGTTCAGGCACTTTGAATGAATGACTATGGCTTAACGCTACATCGGCAATATCTCAGCCATATCGTGACGACAGGCACTTTGAAAGCGTATTTTATGATCCATAATCTGGGATACAGCAGCGTTATTTATCTGTTCAGAATATATAGCTAGTGTAAGCAAACTAAAATATTTCTTCGAAAAATAATAAAAAAAATGTGTTCAGTCTAAATATATATGGGTAAATGATGTCAGCCTTATTTCGATACAAACGACAAACTGTTTTTGTTTTCACTTTGGATTCGATGACGCATAGCCTAACATATATTCAGAATTTATATTATAGCTGACGATGGCCAGTCTTGTGTAAAGAAGCTTCGAATCTTGTTTTGTGAATATATAAATTAACCCGCATGTATCGGTATAACATGGTTACTTTCCCGCCCCCGCCCCCCCCCCCTTCCCGAAGACGATGTTGGAACACAATATAGGCCTAGGCCTATAAATGATGGAACAGAACATGATATGGTGAACAAATAAAAACGTCAAGTCACAAGACAATAGTGCCTTCAACACCTCCTGTCACGCCATGCCGGAGGTTCTGTTTAGCTTCGGAACTTCTACATGTTACTCAATTTCCCCAGTTTATCGTCTTTTAATACATCGATTTGTATGGTCGGAGCGTTTTTAACCCTCCATAAAACGTAGGGCCCATCCATACATTATCTATCGGATAAGTGAACACAATCAAACTGGCCTGGGCCGACATGAGTATTTATAGGTCCTGCAAGCACACATTTGATTCACACACCTTAATTGTACATGTATACAGAAGAGACACATATTCCATACCCTTTATCTATGTATATATTCTTTACACTCTCACAATGGCACGATTACTCAAGCATGGGTTTCTCCGGCAAGCAGGAATATTCGAGCCACTAAAGGATAGGGATCTATATATACCCATGCACACAGGCCTACCAGTAGGTTTGATCTGAGGTATTTTCGGTTTCGTTTTCGAAGCATGACGTGTGAATCAAATGAACTGTCAGGAAAATTTCGAATTTTTTTTTCACAAAACGGTTGAAATGTACCTGATTGAAATTACTGATTTATATTAGCCTACCTCAAGAGTGAAGCAGACATTCTGTACAATCAGTGGCGATTGATGTACGTAGCTCACACGCCATCTTGATCATGCACTGTCTCGGGGCGTCTCTGTCTGATACCTGCGAACTTGTGTATCGTCACCTATATATCTTAACCTGTGTATACAGGTACTAAGATCACGTGATAAACCAATGTCGGCTGCTTCATTTCTGATAAATAGTCTACAGTGTGGCAACCTGTAAATACAGGTTGTACATGCACGAGTACATATTAGGCCTATGTTTATTCAATTACCGGTATGCACTTTCAGCGTTTCGCTTATGGTAAACTGGGGGGATGCTACCAATGTACCCTCTGTTTTCATCACTACTAAGCTTAAGCGGACGAAAGCATTTTATATTGCTAAGATATTATTTATAGGTATGTATGAATCAATTATCATTTTCGCTTTTACAAATATACTTTATCCAAGTGATCACACTGTCAAGTATATTCTATTGAAATATGTCAGGTTGAATTCAAATTACACGGCCCTTAAGATATTTATCCTTTGAACAATATATTTGTAAATATTCTTTAACACGTCCTGTCACGCCATGCAGGCAGCTCTATGTATCCTCGGAACTTCTACACGTTACTCAGCTTCCTCAGTCTATCGTCTTTAATATATCGATTTGTATGGTCGTAACGTTTATAACACTGCTTAAAATATCAGAATGTGTCCACGCATACATTATCTATTGGATAAGTGAACACAAACGTCTGGGTTGACATGTATACATTACCCTACAAGGCGTGTGCGTACATGTAGATTTATAGGACCCGCAAGCGCACATTCAATTCACACCCTATGCATGTACTGCGTTGGTATTTAAGGTAATTAATAAACACACAGAATAGAAACATATTCCATACCCTAGATCTGTATACGTATACTTTACACTATCGCAATGGCACGATGACTCAAGCATGGGTTTCTCCGGCAAGCCGGAATATTATATATATAAAGAGTACGGATCTATACCCCTACACATAGGTTTGATTTGAGGTATTTTCGGTTTCGTTTCGAAGCATGACGTATGAATCAACTGAACTGTCATGAATAAATTTCTGCCAAATTCCTTCAGAAAACGGTGGCAACCTACCTGATTGAAATAGGTTTATGTTAGCCTACAGATAATCCTACCTCAAGCAGTGCTAGGCGAGTCAAGCAGACATTCTGTACAATCAGTGGCGATTGATGTTCGTAGCTCACACGCCATCTTGATCATGGACTGTCTCGGGGCGGCTCTGTCTGATATCTGTGAACTTTTGCATAGTAATCTACATATGTAAACCTGTTTATACAGGTACTAAGATCACGTGATAAACCAATGTAGACTGCTTCATTTCTGATAAATAGTCTACAGTGTGGCAACCTGTAAATACAGGTTATACATGCACTAGTATTTATTTATTTATTTGATTAGCGTTTTACACCCTTCTCAAGATTATTTCACTTATACGACCGCCGCCAGCATTTTGGTGGGAGGAAACCGGACAGAGCGCCAGGGGGAAACCCACGACCATCCGCAGGTTGTTGGCAGGCCTTCCAACGTACGGCCGGACAGGAAGCCAATATAAGCTGGTCTTGAGCTCATAACGACCGCAATGGTGAGAGGCACTGGGTCATTACACCGCGCTGGCTCGCTAACCAACTGAGTAACGGAAGCACCGAATTTGTCTATATGTACTAGGCTTATGTTCATTAAATTACCTTTATGCACTTCTAGTGTTTTGTTATAGGAAATTCTACAATACTCAGTAGATGCATACTACCAGTGTATGCTCTCTTTTCATCATTGGCTTAGGCGGGGGAAAGCATTTTGTATAGCTAAGTTATTATTTGTATTTATGTATGGATCAATTTTCATTTTCGCTTTTCCAAATATACTTCATGCAAGTGATCACACGTATATCAAGTATATTGTATTGAAATAGGTCAGGCTGAGTTTAAATTAAACGGCTCTTGAGATATTTATCCTTTAAACAGTATATCCATAAATGATAGGCTTTATTGCTATTTCGCAGATTAGGTTATGTTAAATTGAAAGTATTTTATATTATCTTCCTGAATCCATCGATTTTGTTTAGGGCTGCTTGAGCTGAAACACTTGATCGAGTTTCAGTACGTTTCCATAAATAGTAAGTATACCTGCATACCTTCAAAACTAAACGCTTAACACTAAACCCCTATATATATATGTCGGTATTTAATTAAAAATCCATAGGTCTGCTTATTGCCTTGAGAATGAACTTTTCAGCGTACGGGAGATGAAGAGTTGTCTACCTTTGCCTACAGATAAGTCTATTAACGTTTTTCACCTATCAGTAGTTCTGATGTTTGCCTGCTTCGTAGTTTTGTCAATGTCATTTTATATCGACTCGTCGAATGCGACCAGTCAAATTGAAATAAATCAATATACATTTCATATAGTGCGATTTTTTTCATGCATGTATCGTATGAAATAATGTACCTTTGTCCCATTTTTTATTCTAGTTGTGGAATTCTGCGAGTCGATGACACAAATCGCACGTGTAAACACGGATTTTTACTGTAGCGTTGCTTTGAACATCAAATGAGGTCTGTCAGTCTTGTCTGTCCATCTGCCTTATCTGCAACTTATAACAAATAAAGAGATGGACGCGGATTTGGATGAAACCTGGTGCACATTTAGGTTGACCTAGATCCAAGTACAAATTCATCCCATCGGCATTCCGGGCACTGATCCAGGAATGTTGTCGACGATTGTTCGCATTTGGCACGTTTGTCTCGGCGTTGTCAACATTTCGAACAAAAATCTTTGCATGGAATTTGATGAAACTGCACGCATTACTTGGTTTCGGCACAGGCGCCTGTATATCCATTGCATTCTGGTTACGGCACCGTAATTCCGTGAAGGACGATGGCCATATAACATGAATGACAACGGCACAGAGTGAAAAGCTGAAGAAACTGGACTGCGGTGAGTCTAACAGTGGCAGCAGTAGCACCGAACACGAGAGACGAGCCTGCTATACACTATCATCTTCTGCATATCGTTCTATTAAATGCATGGTTAAATGGCAATAACTTCTAACGTTTATTTATCTGACTGTATTTATTTGATCTTTCTTCAACACATAATGCTCCATAATTTTTCACTTATTTGATGGCAGTCAGTTCTATAGGTGGAGGAACTTGAAGTGTCCAGGGTAAACCAACGACCTTTGGCAAGTGAGAGTCAAACTTTGTTATGCGTGTTTTAAATGTTTGCGCGCTATATCCAGTGCAGACAAAGAACAGATATTTTTCACAGGAATGGCGGGTATTTAATTCCGGCGTTTTAGTCACTCTTTGTACATAACTAAATTCATGTCGTGGTGCTAAATTCTTAACCTTTAATTCTTTGGAAATTATTTAAGAGTCGTGAAATGCAAACTTATATTTTTTAGGTGATGGCGCGAATTACTGCCAGTGGATTCTATCCATACTATGGATCCTTTGATATACCATGTGCTTACTTCCTGAATCTCGAGTAAAGGCCATGATTATCTGTGCTGGTTGACCTGAAAGTTCGCGGCAGGTTAAAAAATCATTCTGTCTTTGAGCACAATGATAGTTAATTATCATTATTATATCATTATTATTAATTGTTATGACAAATTTCTGTGGCTCGGTTGACTCTAACTGAGAGGTTAGAGCAAGGAAACATGACTGGTCGGCACGGTGTCAGTATAATGTTACTGGTTGGGGTGTCATGCCTGGTGTCTATGGAATTATGTTCCAGTTCTTGCAGCACTTTGGCGGCATGGACTCGCTCTGCCACAAGGCGACACAAGAATGTATACATTCTACGGACCCATCGTCGTTATACAACTGAAAAATTGTTTTAGTACCCAAGCTTAAATACATACCTTCAAACATTTCTGATGATAACTGTAGTTACAGAGAAAACCTGAACTAAAATTGTGGTCGCTGATAAAATGTTTTTTTGTCGTTCATAAATATGTACACATTATTCAGTTAATCAGTTGACAGATATGTGACCAGAGTAAACTATTTTTTGTTAATTACTATATGACCGTTTATATATACATTTCCTTTAGTTATATGTTTGTTTCTTAGAATGTATGATATAGAAATGCCATATATATCATAACCCCGAATACATCGGTATAGCCAAATATTTAGCAAATATTTATTCAATGTTTCAGGCTTACTCATGACCCTCAATAGTAAGAGTGAAATCATAATTTTGTACCCTGGTAACAGTTTACAGTATGAATAATTAACCGGCTTTTGATAATATTCAGTGAGTGGCACTTATTTTTCAACTTGTGTTTTTCTCCCTTGTGTATATATGTCATTTATAGGCCTAGGGGTCGTGCAAGTTGTTAATTCTTAAACACTTATACATGAGCAGTTAAACCCTAACTGAGGTAAATTCACAAGACGCCGGATTACACTGGTGGTGTGTGACCATTTGTCTACTCTCACACTGTCCTCGCTGCTCTGGTTTTACTCACTATGCTTTAGTCTTTTATATTGTATTCCTGCATAAACCGGGATCTCGCTGGTGAACTAAGCGAACTCCCCGAGGTCTGGTCCCTATATTCATTGTTTTCATATTTGTTGTGTATATATGTTAAATATGATGACAACACAACATTTTGAGTAATTCTACACCAGTGACGTCTAACATATTGCATCACCGAAATTTTTTTTACCTAATTCTTCTCGAGCCATGGTGCCAGGGGGCGTGCAAGTTGTTGCTTCTGAAACATTTATATGAACAGTTAGAACAAAACCCAAACTGAGGTAAAATTGACAAAACGTTGGATTTCACCAATAACGTGTGACCATTTGCCATGCATCTACCACACTGTCGTCCCTGCTCTGGTTTTACTCTCGGTGTCGCAGTCTTTTATATTCCTTTCTTTGAATGTATCAGACTTATTCACACTTGAAACTCATTACAAGTTTGAATAGCGAGTTGTCATTTTATGGGTCTTAATCTTCTTTGGTTTGGATTTAACAGACTTATAGGTAGAAATAACGCGAAATTCTGCACTGATGGGAGGACACAGAACTGTGTATTATGAGTCACAAATAAAAACGATGCTTCCAAATGTACCACTAAATTCCTAAACCGACGACAGAATACACAGGTCAAACTTATGCATTTCAATATTTTTGAAATATACGCTGTATGTTACATACTGATTCCGTCCATCCATATATAGACCAGATAAATTCATCTGATTAACGCTACATCAAACCTATTGTACAAAAATATTCTCTTGTATAAAACGATCTTTGATCCGCTATGCACAAGGGGAACGTTTAGCTAATAAGCCGTTGAAACAAATTGTCAGAGAACCAAGACGGGGACTCTGCGTATCTATTTTGATGTAAGAAAGATTAAAGATAAAACATTTCTTAAAGTAATTTTCAAAACAGAAATCAGTATCTTGAACAGCTGCCGTTTGGAGCCTCGCTGAGCATGCGTAGTGTATTCATCTGTTTTTGACGATAGTGACATCAAAATTTGGAAAACCCAGGATTATCGGCTCCCTCGTCGGTCCTTCCATTCAATGATCGGTATGTTCCTTGAAACTCCAATTCTGTCGGCGTCTTTACGTCCTCCCTGTTCATAAAGTAACAAGACACTAGACAAAAATAGTCCACAATCTGAATCTTGTGAATAGATCTTCAATACTTAACATCATCTGCTCTACAACTGTCTCCTGAATTCAGTTTGTCAATCTTGGTATTTTCATACAAACTTTACATGTATATGACTTACTGATGATAAATATCGTAAAGCATCACTGGGAGCACGGTATTATATATTCCCTTGAGTAAAACACAATGAGTCACTCAAAGACTGAAGAGTCACTCTATATGTACAACCAAACCGACGTCATGCCTACGTCGAAAATGGCAGAAGTCTCTTTAGATTAGCAGATCCCCCACGTGTGTTTTAACAACATTCCTCAACTATTCACATCGATGTGAAATCATGATGAGTTGATCGTAAATTAGCAGTAATAAAATAATGCCGATCATCCATTCGGTAATTTTTTTAAGTCTGCCTCTGTAGTTATGCCTTTTTAAACAACCTAGACCTGAAGATATAACTGAATGCATCAAAAGAGGAAAGACTAGAATGTGGTTTAGACTATTTTGAGGATTGTTAAGTCACACTTCAAGGAATAGGAAAATTGGGATACGTATAAGCAATTCACTGCATAACCATGGGGAGAATAGGCTTTATCCACGGTACAGCGTTATACTGTGGTATTGGTAGAGTGCAAGTATGGAGAAGAAATCTTTTACCAGATGTCCTGAACACATCCATCTGATCTGAAGCTGAAACAATTAAGCCAAGCATGTGAGAAGCCAGTCACGTGGCAGAGACGATTATCTCTCAGCCTAGAACACACGAGGTGCCGGTTCTATCCCGGTCTAGGACAAGGAATTTATAGTCTATCATCTCTCACTGTGTTTTTGTGTGCGTGAAGCTGTTTACGCAGTTTAACATTCGTTGACGGCAGCTTGTATTTCACCAGTATGTGCATATGTCTATACGTCACGAAATCAACAGGCAGTATAATTTACCAAATATCGATGGTTTACCCCAGACATGCCTACCATTTTCCTGCAACAACAAAATTGACCACCGTATATATAGTTGGAATGTATTTGAATAAACAGTAATAAATAAATTAATGCATAATTGTAGCGGCCAACAAATGTGCTTCCACAGGTATAACCGCGAAGTTATAAATGAAATAAGCTACTATATCCCTCTCAATCCACTTTTATGCATTCTGCCCCAAGAGTTTAACTATTTAACGGTCAAAACCTACCATAGAAGACACAGCACTTATAGAATGTGTATATCTAGCACATACTTTCCAAAGTTAATCCCATCTTCGATTGTGTCCGGCAATGTCCGTGACAACGTTTCTGGTAAGATGAGGGCAGCCAATCCAGCAATGATAGAGGCAGCTCCGAACACGATCAGGGGTAAGGCAGTCTCCATATCTCCACCAACAAGAGTGCCCTATAGAAAGCACGAGGGACATGTTATATTGACGTAGTACAATGAAGATGTGCGTGCACAGGGGTGACGCCAAACATGGAAAAACCACAGCTTCATAACGCATGTATAATCTTACACTATGTTATTGGTGTTACACCGTATGTTGCATTATGATGGTAGGAAACCGGACAGCATGCTCTGTGCTGTAAGGCGTTGCAAGATCACTTGTCCTCCACCAGTATACATGTCTGTATACATTGTACATCTGTCACATGTGGGAAAGTTTGTCAGCAGCTTGCCAAAGGTCGGTGGTTTAGGCCGAGCACTCTCGTGTCCTCCACCCATAAAACTGAACACCATGTATGGTATAAGTGAAAAATTCGTGAGAATGGCGTTAACCAAACATATGAAATAAACAAATAAAGAAAGAAATAAACCCGTCCGTATTAATGATCATACAGCTAGGTTTTAGTGAATGACACTAAATTCAGACGCACCAGATCGGCGATGTACGGAGCAATCATACCGCCGACTCTGGCAACCATAGAGCTGGCGCCCATGCCGCCATTCCTGATCATGGTGGGAAAAAGCTCCGAGGAGAAGATGTAGATGACGGCGAAAGCTGCCGAGGCGCCCATTTTACCCACCATCGCCAGGATCGTCGTCGACCACTGATACTCTGTACATAGACGTAAGTAAAGATGCACTGAGAAAAAAGAAATGCATACGTCCTTTCACACAGCAAATAAATATAAAAATAAATAAATAAAAATGAAAAGTAGTGTTTTGCATGTACATCTTACTTCTTACTTCACAGGCCATTTCTAAAATTACCAAAAAGAAAAAACAAATTAACTATTCACTTTACCTAGTGTCAGTACCTAACCCAGTGCGTTTTCCTTCACGGCACTCTTTGTGACTGATTGCATTTTGTCTACATGTATGTTAAAAGAGTTTAAAACCTAGATTATGTGATTGCCTTTTGATACCACATCAATTATAATATCGATTATATAGCGGTAATGATGTGATTGCCCTAACTTTACCATATGTGAACTATATATTTCCGAATACTGCACCCAGTACATTAACGGATGGTAACAATATTTATAGACTTGGGGAAAAAATAAGAAAATAATGGAGATACACGTTGTCTGAAACTGGTTGTGACTTCCGGTTCGTTGGTATGAAACTGTGAATTTAATTTTCCACTTCTTCTAAATTTGTCAATAAATTCGTTGTGCCTTACGCAGTATGGATGTTCACGTGATTAGAAAGGTGTGTTTTTAAAGTCTTTCCTTATGAATACCATAAGGGAGATAGGTGACGGTGAAGATGGAGCAGGAGCAGGCGATGCCACCCAGCAGCATGGAGGCACAATGAAGCCACTTCCGGCCTAGGCGGTCTAGCAGGGGCAGGCAGAGCAGGTAGCCCACGAACTCCACCGCCACGGACAGGAAGAAGTTCAGGTAGACGTTACCGTACAGATAACCACTGTTCAGAGACAGGCCGTAATACGTCATCGTCACAACAACCCTGCAAGGCGAACAAGGGTCAACGATGACTGATCAGTCAGCCGCAGGCTTGGTCAGTAATGTAACCAGTGCAGTTTAGCTTAGCCTATTATGCATGATAATATTATAATTCCTTTGTAACAAAAGTTTCATGAGGATTTTTGAAGTCTTGTAGCACACATCACGTCCCCACAGTAAACATACATTCGTAAACAGTTACATGAAGGTCAGCTGTTTATCCTGTTAGTGTATTTAGCACATAGAAATTGTATGAAACGCACATTCTGGAATAGAATTTTTCTTATTCTTTAACGTTTAATAAGCGGCTCCGATAACATATACCAATGGGAAGAACTGTTAGGCTGGTTAAATTTCACCGAAAGATATACTAGTATTACATGAAAGGTAAATAATTAGAGCTGATGTAAATGAGGCAAACTGGACTTAGACTTGACATGATGCTAGTCACTGTAAACTATTCATTTGCAGAGGTTTGGCTAAGCCTAAGCCAATATTGCACAATAATAGACAAGAAAGGCTTGCAAATGGTGCATGGAACTACACATTGTACTCGGGAGACAGAATATTAGCTCCATGTTCAAGCAAGTGCCAAATGACAATGGAATATGTACCTCACAATAACTGCTGTGGGATATTGTATCATAGGTTTAAACAGACCACTGCCCGTGGGATATTGTATCATAGGTTTAAACAGACCACTGCCGCATCGAATGTATAAAATTCACAGAAATTATAAAATATTAGAGAAGAGATTGTTCTCGCCCAAGCACACTGACCCCAGGCCATGAGAGTCGCAGACCCATATCCAAGTCTCGCTTGATGTCAGAAGGCTTGCCAGATACTATGCAATTACGGTCGCCAACATTATGGTGGGAGGAAACCGGCTAGAGGCCGTGGGAAGCTCACAACTGTTCGCAGATGGCTGACAGACATTTAGATGCGCGTACAGCCGGAGAGGAAGCCAGAATCCAAAGACATTATGTACCTAGCATTCAGCACATGAATAAATGAATGAATTTGTTCTTGGCACAATTTATCCAGGCTTTAAATATTATGAGAAGAGCTGAGAATTACGGGACTGGGATTGAGAATAATTGGGGGGTGGAGGGAGGGGGACGACAAAAGTAACAACTCGGACAGAAGCTGTAAGTACACTTTTTTCATTTCTGCTATATGCAGAATAATGTATACTGGATGGAGTAACCCTGGCCCAGTGGTAAGCGTGCTAGCGCAGTACAATTAGTTCAAGTCCAGCTCAGGATAGTTTCCTCTCTCTGATTGTATGTTGGAAGGTTTGCCAGCAACCTGCAGATGGTCGTGAGTTTCCCCGGGCTCTATATCTGGTTTCCTCCTACCACATTGCTGGTCGCCATCGAATACGTGATATGTTCATAACAACTGCGTAAAACACCATTCAGGTAAATAAATACAGAGTACTGAACATACCAGTTTAGGAAGATCACCATTGTTCTGACACAGAGCGTTCTGTTGGTGAACAGCTGCCACAACCTCGCTTTGGGTGGCTCCTCCATCTCGTTATCAAGGAGATTTGCTGGCAATTTGACCTTATTGACTTTGGCGGCCTTCTCCAGTATCTTTTTCGCTTCTTCCTTTTTCCCGTTGGCCAGTAGCCATCTTGGTGACTCAGGAATGATCCTGTAAGAAAACGTTTGTCTCAATTTAAGACAGCATGTATATCTATCTCTTACGACCTTTTACGAACACGAAAATGAACTCCGAGTATGCTTATCCGTTTGGTTTTCTCAACGCAGAAGCTGTCTCTCTTTGAGAAATAGGCACTTGCTTTGATCATATTTAGGGGTCTACACCGGTTCCCTGTGGGACACCTCTTGAAATCGTTCGGATTATTATTATTATTATTTTTAGTCCTCTCATAAAATTGCAGTATCTCCCAAACTACTGAACGCAGAGAATCCAAACTTTGCAGTCTTGATACTGACCATATGAAGCAACTTTTGACGTTTAGTGTCTATTGGCCAGTCATTTTGAATTTCATTGTTACGCTTAAAAAATCGTCTTCTGACAAACGGATATACCTGTCGGGGGGAAATTATATTTACTGTTTCTAGGTGGATGGCCCTACTCAGTTAACCTTACACGTTAAATATGATATGCAAATTAGACTGTAATTAACCTCGGAAGTTAAGTAAAAATTACATTATCTCTAAATATTGCTTAAAATGATTAACCAAATATACTATCTGGTGCTCCATGTTGTCAAGATTACAATTCTGCAAGAATTAGTGTCGCACATTGTATAGTTTTGACGTCTTTGCTGAGAAACCAACAAAGAGTTCTCAAAATTCTCCCCTTTACAAAACATGGGAGCTCAGGCCAAAGGCAAAGTTTCTCCTTACCCTTTGGCCTGGCTGGCTTGTGCGGGATATTCTAATTCTGCCTGACACCGGGAACAGTGCATCAAAGGCACGGCCTCTCCCTACATGTGACAGAGACTTTGTATCTGACAGGACTATTTATTTTCTATTTACTGGCTTTCACTATAGCCCCAATGAACGATGTATCTAGCAGTCTCAGGTTCAAATCCAGTTAAATCCTGCTAGTCTTTTTTCTTTCTCTTTTTTCGACTATCATGAAATTATGAGCACCTTGAGGTTCAATTACAGTATACATTGAAATTTTTACACACAATGTTTATATTTCAACCTGACATACTCTGGAGGCCATATTGCCGCGAATATAATGCGTTGACATGTCAATTACTCAAGATGGGTTTATCCCATCGGGCTGGGGGGGGGGGATTGGGTCAAATTGCGTGTGCTAAAATCATCTCCATATCTTGAAAACTGTGGAAATGCACGGATTACCGAAGTTGTCACGTGACCAAAAGTTTTTGAATTTAAATGTGTGAAGTATGATACCTGATGTAATTTGACGCCCTGATCACGAATCTGATCTTATTTTTTGACTGCCATGTATACTTTTGACGTATATTACGATCAAAGTGCGGAAAAATGCAATTTTCCCCGTATTTGCAAGTCACGTGACAGAAAACCATTACAGCGGTATTGCCGAAAATTACGGAGTGCAAAGGGCCAGATATATACAAAATGCGAAAAAGCTAAATTTTCCGACATATAAAGGTCACATGATAGGAAACTATTATTGCTGTAAAGCTGAACATCGCTGAGTGTAGCTTTCTATGAGAATGGAGATCACCACTGCTACATTGTACGTCTTTTACACTTCATTATGTGTTTTGTTATGGGCTATGAGCAAAAGATCAAAGCTGTACTGCTTCCTCGCTGGTTTTTACCAGTAGGCCCATTGTATACTTGGCAGTCATGGGTTCAAATCCAGTTCGTTCTTTTTAAATCTTTTCAATTTTTATCCCTCTTTTCTATTACCATGAAGTTATCACGGGACTACCAGATGTGGTAAATAGGTAAAAGAGTGGACCTGGCAACACTGTTCGGTAACAGCTTAATCATTAAAATATAACTGTTGTTTTAAGCCGTACTCAAAAATATTTTCACTTACACTACGGTGGTCAATTTTAAGCTCCAGGATATAGGGTACAGCATGGACTTAAGGTTATAGACGCACTTTTTCATACTGGGGGAAAGTGATTAGCCAACGCTGGTCTGCGCTCTGTCGACCATTTATTTGTCTTACCTGAGGCGTAGAAAACTTTTTGTAAGAAAACTGGGTTACTTTCACAAAACATCGTAAATCAGTATTTAGTCACGTTTCTCGTATACCGACTGGCCTTAAAGCTACATAGCCTAGGTCATTTACCAATAAAGATAAATTTAAATAATAGAGAAATTTGACGTGAGAAGTTTAGTGAAAGTGGACCCTCTGTATAAAGGAATGAGGTGCCATACAGACCTAGTATTGAAAGCGTTCTGCAGGGCGTAACAACACTAAAACGTTCAGTTAGTACAGGTATAATAACGTGCCTATGTCTAACAATTTGTCTTACCACCAGTATACGAGAAGAAGGGCGACTGGTACAGACATGGCCAGCTGCAGATGATGCCAGTCCCGAACAAAGTAGGCCACAAGCGCAAGAAGGGCTTCACCGATGACAAAGAAAAACTCGATTCCCATTCCCGTCCATTTTCGTTTTGATGGTCCAACCAGCTCCATGCCTGGATTGTTAAGCACAAGTGTACATAACTTTGATAAACACCTCATCCATATCGTGAAAGTGTCGATATGCGCAACCTTGTGTCCTCTCAATTAAATTTCACTTTACCAGAAGGTTACACAGTCTATGTGGCCTCTCTAGGGCTAAGAGGAGGGGGGTGTCCTGCATATCCTTTTTTAAAATTTTTTTATTTATTTTAAACTTAACCCTTTAACAAGTTCAGAGAAAATTTATAATGTAGAAGTTCTGAAACGTTTCTGCTACTTCACTAAAGCTTCCGACTTGTGTATATAGACACAGATACTGCCAGTATATATGCTCTTCATGAAACCTTTTCACCACTGAACTAGTTTTGTATCGTTTAACATGGCCAAAGTAAATCAATAATGTTGGGGTAATAATGTGGAACTCGTTCACCACTTAACAAGAGTTTTATGGCCCTTTTCAGGGTCACAGAATGTCAAGGATCCAGAATATATATTTATTTGTCCCTTTGTTTGTAGGTTTGGGTATTACTCCAGAGTATCTTGCTTAGCGTTCAGGTTTATGGCCGGAGGAGATATGGCAGAACCTATGTAATCTTGCCCCATGGTGCAAGACGGTGTCTGATATCGAATACAGATCGATCTAAACACGCAGATTTATCTCTCGGAAGACAAGCAGTGTCAGAAAAAAACATACCAATGGTGAAAGCGTTGAGGAAAATGCCTGAGGTGGAAGCCCCGTTGAAGAAACGGACCACTGAAAAGCTAAGGAATTCGGTGACAAAGGCTGTGGCTACACCAGAAACCAGTAACAGGACAACGGAAAAACACAGCACCTTCTTCCGCCCTAAACTAAATAAACCACACGGCAGGAAAACAGTATAGTGTATCCCTTCTCTGCACAAAAAGTGTTAACAGTGTTAACGATTCACATCTTGCAAGACTTCGCTTTTAACATTATTTCGGTCTGATAATAAAAATGTCTATTTGGGTTAGGACGACTGAAATGGTTTTCGTAATTATCACATTCTTTTGTGTTGGAGCATCTGTTACAAGCCAGTTTTGGGGTATAATAGCTTTCTTGCGCTTTCCAAACAAAATCGGAGCACAAAACGGAATATTTTTTGCCCGTCGGAAACTTCACGGAAAAAGATTTGAATGCTTTATGCACATCTTGGCCTTGGGCAAATTTAAATTTCCGTGATGATGCCAATTGGAATTCTTTAAATTTTTCAGATACGACATAAATGCCTGTGTGTTCTTTTATGTTGTAATAGTGCCTATAGCAAAGTATTGTCTCTTGGAATTCAATCTGTGCGCAACGTAGTGGGGAAAATTGAAGGGCACAAAACTGTTAGGAAGGGTTCACGTACATGTCACCAAGGATGCCAAAGACCAAAGAGCCGACCAGCTTGCCTAGCATGTAAGCCATGGTAATGTGAGATCTCTTCAACAAGTCATCACACACAAACGACATCTGAAATCACAGCGAAGCCCAATGTTAGACACAAGGTTGACTGAAGGTTGCAAGTATTTTTGTTCCTCTCTGCAGACAAGATTTCATCATTTCAGCGCAAGAAACTAGATCTGTTTCATTCTTGCAGCGTATGGCTTTTAGTCAAAACTGTAGATTGTTTTTTTTACTTTAATACCAGTTTCTGGTGAAATTCCAATTATAAAAAAATCTGATAACGTGAACCAAATGATTTTTTTGGATATGTTATATCAAGTTGTATTGTGTTTATCTGCTTGGAGTTCTCTTCCTCCCATTGGTAGCACATTTGTTTAGTGTGTAACATGAGATACCAAGAAAATGATTGCTAGTATTTCTCCAGTTTTGTAAATACATGTAACACACCTTCTCTCATGTACAAGGCTTGTTTGCTACCACATCAACGTGTGGAAATATTCATTGCGTTACACTATACACATGAAACAACCTACGAAGTCTTGTATAACATTCACAATCTTGAACCAGCCAAAGTATGCCATGGTGGATCGAATGAATGTTTTTGGCTTATCGCCACGCTGGCAGTATCTCAGCCATATCATGGCGACGTCATTGTGGATCGAACTTCCTTATCTATATCAAACACTGCTTTTTTTTCGGAAAGCAACAGTCTCACTGACTTTGTGGAACCTCACTTGAAAAATTCTTGAACATATACAGTGTTTTGCAAGAACCAAATCAACACATGCATAATAAAAAATAAATAAAAGGACAGGAAAGGCCTTGCAGTTCCTTACCTGAGTTGTGCCAGTTACCAGAAAATCTGATTGGTCAAAAACCCATCTGTGACAGCCAATTGTTTCGTTGGATGGTATAAAGCCTGGATCCCAACCAGTGACGTTGTACATTTCACATTTAGTATATTGTGAGCCTGAAGGTGAGGTTTTTACAGGAATTGTCACGTTAACAAGCCATTGGTGAAAGTCATCCTGTATTTCGTAGGTGTCGTTGGCCAAACCAGGAATAGCACACCTTGGAGAAACAATGATACACATTTGTAAAAAAAAACAAAAAAACAAACACAACAAAAAACCAGAAAAAACACTTGATACACACACTATTCCCCAGGGAGAAAAATGCGCCCACAGTCGCTTTCTCCGAAACCGTTATTTCTAAAAGTATACATAAAGGCACAACAAAAAGAGACGAACACTCTGATTGGTCAACTCCCTTCAAACACACCTTATGGATCGAAACGAATGACAGCTTTTTGAACTGCACTCGAACTCGAATCACCCAAATATGCTTGAAAGGAGGACCTGTTGTATGGCGAGAATGAGCCATATGAAGGCTACATTATCATTTATTTATTTATTTGATTGGTGTTTTATGCCGTACTCAAGAATATTTCACATATACGAAGTGCCATATGAAGGCACGACTAACGTAAGAACGACTATATTTTTATTTATTTATGTATTTGATTGGTGTTTTACGACATACTCAAGAACATTTCACTTATGATAAGGCGGCTAACATTATGATGAGAGGAAACCGGGCAGAGCCCGAGGGAAACTCACGACCATCCGCCCTAGAGGAAGCCAGTATGAGCCGGGTTTGAAATCACAGCAGCGGTGGGAGGCTCCTGAGTCGTTAAGCTGCATTAGCCCGACTAAAGCAGACAACAACGAATTTGGATCCAGGGTAGGAGTGACAAAGGAAGAAAGGAATGATCATGAGAATACAACTTGTGGAGTGTATTTGTCGGGCTGTTCTTGTCCCGCATATACCCGACGATGGACAAGCGCATACATTTGTAAAAGAATTCGGGCTGAGATCGGAGGAACTAAATTACCACATCAGACCTTGCAAGGTACGTGGTTTGTCTCACTGACAATTGCTTGCCAAGGTATTTGGGGCTGGATTTGATTCAAGTTAAATGTCAGTGATTATTTACGTCAAATCAATCTAGAGCGCGCATCCCAAGTACTATGGAAGTTTTTGCCCATAATTATCATATTTCTTTCTTGATTTTTAAACCTTCAGCATCATATCATAATTATAATCGTACAAAATGTGTTGCGCGCTTCAAATTTACAACGTCCGGCTCACAATAACAGATAAACAATATTTTACAAAGAATGTTATGTTAAGATTTATTTATTTATTTATTTGATTAGTGTTTTACGCCGTACTCAAGAATATTTAACTTGTATGACTGCGGCTAGTGGGAGGAGTAGAGCCCAGGGGACACCCACGACCATCCTGAGGTTGCTGGGCACCTTCACACGTACGGTCGGAGAGGAAGCCAGCATGAACTGGACTTGAACTCACAATGACCGCATTGATGACAGGCACCTGGGTCATTACGCCGCACTGGCTCCCCTCGTCCACGGAGGCTCCAAGATTTAATAGAGTATAATCCAATATCCTTCTGTCTATATTCAGAAGCAAGTTGTTTACTCCTTTTATGTAGCTAGATCGCCACGCATCAGATCTCTGCTTGTTATTTCGTTACCTAACAAACACGGCTATAGTGCTATAGCGTTAATATATGCCGTAAACCAGTTTTCATTTTAACGACTGCGTCTTCAATCAGGCCTTGTTAAGTGTAACAAGGGATAGTATATTCCCCTCTGGCAGAAAGTCTGAACATATGTGCACTTAAAATGAAGTGATCCATTGTCAGATTATTTATGTAAGGTCATACAGAATTCTGTGGTCTGACACAGTGGAAATATGCGCATACATACCTTATTGTAGTCCTGTTAAAAACAAGCGTATATCACAAGCACTATTCATCATATATGCATGGATTTCAAGGTATAAGGTAAACATTATATGTATACATGCTCTTTTTCTGTCACTCTTCATTATACAAAGGCATCACACTTTCCTGACAGTTTCCTCTTATATACAGACAATTTAAAACGTTGGACTTTAGTCTGTGAGAATATTCAACTTCTAGTCAATCAATAAATAGAAACATTACAACACATGACTGTCAATAATTTCGTATCTGAAGACCTCGCACTTTTATTCAATTCTATACCATACCACCTCCAAGAATATGAAATAAGAAGACCACGCATTCATGCGCCATTCTATGAAGTCACCACCACTCATAAAAATTTCGTCTTCGACAAGAGGGCATTTTCGGGCAGTCCTTTAGAAAGAGTACTTAACATTTTCTCTGATAGAAATGCCCCAACAATTTCGTCTGTACAGATATCGCATTTAAGGCAACTGGATATGTACAGACGCCTTAAATACTACATTTAACAATTTCGAGTCCATGCATGGACACTATATACGTACTTTTATTTTTTTGTTGGAAATCTACACTTTGGCGATAACTTCGTCCTCAGGGCACGACACTTTGACATCTTTCGTTCACAAGACACTTAACTTTTGGATTCCTCTCCAAGGAAGATTTTTTCGATGAAAAATTTGTCTCTGTGAACGTAAGGCTTTAAGAACAACTTTATCTTGAAGTTTACGAGTCTTCTATACGATTATCCTCCTAAGTAAAGCATGCATTGTTCATTCAGATATTCACTTAGAGGAAACGGCATGTTCGTGATAAATTTCACAACTGCGAACTGAATTATTCTTGTGAGACTTTTTCGTTTTGAACATATTGGTTGTCAAAGGCCTAACTGCACCGCCATTTTCGTCACTGTAAACACTGTACGTAAAATTCATTGCAAAGCAATGAATATTAGACCCGAACACTTAATTCAATGCCGATCTCATGATGCGGCAGATTGAACTGTATGTATACTGAGTTAACCGGGGCCGATTCCAGCTGAGTTGGTTTATTTCACATAAGCGAGCACTTATGGTCAGAGACAAAAGTCTGGTAGAGCTGAGATGAGTATTAAGTTCGGGATTGTGTATGTAGAATTCATCAAGACTCACCTGTGTTTCGGGATTCCCAGAATGAAGACGGCTATGACAGCGTGAAAACCGGTGCCGATGGCGGGAATGCAGAGGAGAAAGTATAACCATTTCTGATATGGTCCAAACTCGCCCAAATGCAGCAAGAGATCGTCAAACTTCATGGTTGTCAGCTCGATTGGTCACAGATATGAATTGTACACCTGCGATGTAACCGTCGTACATGACCGACATCCACCAAGCTGGGTGTAGCGGGACTCCTGGCTGCAAGATTAGCCTGTATCTCTTAATCTCTGTTAACCACTGTTGAACCCTCAGTTAGGTAAATATATCGCCCATAAATACAAAGACATATACAGGGTTTAGCAAGTCCCATTGCTTGTCGATCGGTCTCCCACGGAATTCTTCCTTTCCGTTAGTACTTCACACAACTGTCTATGTGTGTGGAGGGATCTTACGTTCATGTACAGAAACTCCGTAAGCGTTGTTATAGGCAAATGTCGACACACACACACACTCATATGTGTGTGTGTGTGTGTGTGTATATATATATATATATATATATTTATAGTGCTTCCATATAGATGTGTGGTACATAACAGTATCACGACTCCAGAACAGAAAAGCTACATACATAGTTTTCCAACATAAAAATATGACACTCAACAGCCGTATAACAAAATGTCGACATTATGACCGGTTTGCTGAATGTATCCCTTTGTAGCTATAAATACCAATCACTGCTTGAACGTTTTCATAAAAACAGAAATAAGGAAAGAATGTCATTGTCTTTCGTTGCGTTGTGAAATCGTTTGACTTTTTTTGACTTTCTTGTCTTATTACAGAGTTCGTAATACTCCCGTTAGGCCACGTCATGTGTTTGCAATGACAGCATCCATTCAAGCCGTTGACAACTGCAAGATTTAAATGAAGTTTACTTTCATGTATGTAGGCTTTGGAGAATTAAACAGGCGGGACTGTAATATATACAATGAAGTAAAGTTGGAAAATGGCGATATAGATACATTTATAGACACACAGTGTATTGGTGGCGTTGTCGCATTATGATGGCAGAAATGATGATGGTCCGGGGAACTCACCACCATCCGTGGGTTCATGGCAGACCGTCCCGTGAACAACCGGAGAGGAAAATCTCATGACTTCGACCTAAACTCACACCGATCACATACAGGAGAGGCACCTGAGTCATTATACTGCACTAGCACGTTAACTACTCGGTCAGAGAGGACCCCTAATCAATTTAAATTGGTTTAGGTAAGATGTGGTTTCATTACAAGATACATCCATGGGCCATCACAACGACAGAAAACGTCAGGAAAGCTTTTCCTTAATCTTTCCGTTGGTCAGAAAACGAGAACGTCAAATAATAAGAATTGTCCGTGACATTTACTATACCCTACTCCATGTCTAACGCAGTCCCAAGATTAAACTTCTGTCCACGCCATCGCCATCAACCATGTTTTGGATTGACTAGATTTCAGATTCAGTTAGTTGAATGTTTGCAGTTGTTTAACCTGCCTATTCATCGTCACTGGGCAAACTCAGTCATGAGTCGTCCTTGTAAGACGTTATGAATTCTTACACTGGATTATGTATAGTTTCTGATATAACAGTGAAAATGCTGGGTAAAAATGTACCGCTCAGCCACTTAAGTCTATTTTTTTTCTCTTTTTTGTTATAGACAACGTTTCGTGCAGAATACCTGGCTTCCTCTCAGGCGGTATACGTGGGAAGGTCTGTCAGTAATCTGCAGATGGTCGTGTCTTATATATATAAACAGAATAAAAGCTGAACCAAAGCTTTTGATTATTAATGAATATCTAATTTTTCTCTGGTAATTATGTATATTATTCAGCTAATTTACTGACGTATGTCTAACTACAGTTTACCAATTTTGCTAGTTATTATTTAGCGCTTACATATACATATCTTTGTTTGTTGCTTGTAGAGCAGAATATGAAAAGATTCAGAATAAAATCAAAATTTCATTTAACGGTAAACTATACAGTATCTATAATAAATCTGTCATGAGACACGGGTTTTAATTGAAGTTATTCATTTAGCAGTACTTTTAAGCCAACCTGTATCATTACTGGTGCGCAATGTAGGCTTTTGTGTATTTGAATTTAACAGACTGCATTCGTTTTGTTATATTTAACTTTAAACAAGGGGTTGTCTTGGATCAGCGTTTTATGACCCGTAATCTTCCTTGCTTTGGATTTAACTCGCTTATAACTTAAAATAATGTGAAATTCAATACTGGAGAACTATCATGGAACTGTGTGTTATGTATGAATCATTATCAACAGCTAAGCGTCAATATGTACCACTATAAATGCATGTGTCGATTCATACAAACAAGATACATATAGATTCATCCATCTGAGTTATCCTATACATCAATGTATTCTACAAAACTGTATGAAATGGCTTTAGATCCCCCGTGTTCGAGTGTAAGAACGCCGTTGAAACAAAGAACCAAGACCAGGATTCTGTGTGCCAGGCCACAGTGTGAATCCCTTTTGATGTAAAAAAGTTAAACATTTCTTTAAATAACAACATCATAATATAGAAAACTCTGCATAGTCATCGCCCTCGTCCGTGATTCCGTTCAATGACTGGGATGATAAAAGTTCTGTACATGTCCGTATCTCCTCCCTGTGTATGAAAGAACAAAATATCAAACACAAAATAGTTCACACACCAGACCTACCTACCAACAATACTTAACCTAATTTGCTGTGAAGTTGTTGACTTCATTTGGCCATATATTTATGCATAAACATAATACATCACATATTCATCGCTTATAGATGATAAATGTAATAGAGCATCGACAAGAGCAATCAAGCACAGTGAAAGACTCAAACGCTGAACTTTCACTCTCTTTACATATGTACTATAACACCAAAATCTCATTCAGGCTCATGCAGAAAATGACAGGAGCCACTTGATTAACTCTAACACACCAAGAATTAAAGCTGAATATGGAAAAGACCTGGAGTTGTAGTCCAGACCTGAAAGGCTTATGTGCATACCTGAATAACCATATTATATCTGTAGTAGATATCAAGGAAATAGCAGTCTGGTTATCACGGCAACGGTGATAATTGACAAATGTGAGCCATGACACATCACCATATCTGTCTCTAAGTAGACCTATACACCTAGGATTAAAACCGAATATGGAAAACAATTGAAATTGTTGTCCAGACACGAAGTTCATATATGCCTACCTAGACAACAATATAGCCTACGTCTATCTATAGTAGATGTCAAGGAAACAGCAGCCTGGTTAAAAATAGAAACCATGGAAATGGGTAATTTGGAGCCTCGACACATGGTGCGTCATATCTGTGTATCTATGTATCCACCAAAAATTAAAAGTGCACACAGAAAACGGAGTTGTGGCCCAGGGGCCACTTTCACAACATTTCATCAGTCACTTTTTTCGTATAACTTTTCTATATAAAAACCGTCGTCTATGTTATAGCGTCTTAAGGGGACGTGAGCTACGAGAAAAGCTACGAGAAATTGATTTACGTAGTTTTGGAAAAATGGCCCCAGACTATTAAAAACGGCTCATATAGGGCCTATATATAGTCTATATATGTATTGAAAATGGTGATCTGCCTACCACGACAAGGGCCAAATGTGACTGCGACACAAGATCACATCTGTATCCATCCATTCACCAAAAATTAAACCTGTAAATGGAAAAAAATTGGAGTTGCAGATCTATCTATTTATACAGTGTAGCCTATGAAGATATAATGGCTACCTGGTTAATTACGCCGGCAACCGTGAAAATGGACAAATGTGACTCGCGATACATCTCCACATCTGTACCTAAGTACCACCAAAAATTAACATCAAATATGGAAAACAATTGCAGTTGTATTTATTTATATGTAATGTACATATAATGGGAAGTAGTGGTCTGATTAGCAAGGCAAGCGCGGAATCGATAAATATGAGTGACGTATCTATGCATCCACCAAAAATTGAAATTAAAAAATAAAATTAAAATTGCACATGGAAAACAATTTGAGACATAGACCGAAAAAGAATACGGGCGGACAGACGAGGGAAAATTTGGACAAATTCATTTTTTAATGTCTCAACTGGGTTAAGATGAAAACTACGTGTTCTATGTCGCTAATGCCACAGCAATGTCGTTAATTTCAAACAAGAACCTGTAGGTTTAATAGGGATCTGGTTATTGCGTAGTGCAATTGCAGGATCATACGGCATACACTGACCTCAGAATGGGTGGGGTTGTTTAAAATTCTGTTTTGCAAATTGAATGCAAACATCCTGGAAGCATTGCCAAAGCAATATATGTTTCCTGTTGCTTTGACCAATCAGAATAATACCTGGGCCAATATCCGCATCATGAAGAAGAGAAACAGACATAATCGTGTTGAAAATGGACGAAACATACCAAACTTTACCTAGTATTTATTTATTTGATTAGTGTTTTACGCCGTGCTCAAGAATATTTCCCTCATATGAAGGCGGCCAGCATTAATTCAAACATCCCTAAACACAACCCTCAGCTCTGCTCAGATTTAGCGAAATTAGGCTCAGCTTTGTAGGTTTACTCTCGTTGGAGCAAGACGATAAGCCATTTCCCATTAGTACATACACTCATCGTATTCTTGTCGCGTTGCCAATGTTGACCTTAATGATTTCAGAATAGCATTCACTATGTGTAGTTTGGAGAAGAGAGATCATGGGGCTGGAGGTCAACCAAAACCGCCTGAGCGTCATCACATAAACAAAGCCGAGATGTATTGGTATGCAAGTCGCAAATTTCCCCTCAGCTCTGGGCGGCATTGAAGTTCCAATATAGTTTGTGGAACCCATCAGTCACAACGGATACCTGAAGGGCTTGAGACAAAAATAATGGATTTGTTGATATATATACTGTAGACATAGAAGGGGAGTGCAGTCTCGTTGACAGTCAGATCGGCCAGCCACACATTAACCCTTTGTGCACGACGAACTGCACCTCTCAGGGGGCTTGTAAAGTCTGAGGCAATGTATCTCGCTGACGGTATCTGATGTGTTCCAAAGCCATTATTATTTGTAAGACGCTGGTCGTATATGTTTGAACTGAAGCAAGGCTAAATCATAATTGTATTGAATTGGGAAACAACAAGAAAGGTTTTAAGAAATAATAGAAACACTGTCGCAGAAGTGAAGACCATTGTTGAGTGACAAGAACGACACACATTATTGTTTGGCCTTCAAACACTAGGTGAAAATGAACAAAAAACAAACCGGATAATATACAGTGCAACAAAAGTAAGTTCCCCACAAAACGTGGTTTGATATATCCCGTGATATGTACCAGAGGGCAATGAAATTTTGCACACACTATCCCTATAGTATATCAAGGATTAACGTGCAGGTGCAGGTGTAGCTGTGCGCTAATGGGCATGCGCAAACTGAAAATCGGTCGATTTTGAAAATTTCATAAAAGGAGTCAACCAGATTTTTCAACGGCAAGTCTTTATTTTATCACAGAATTTTATAATTTTCACTCGATAACTAGTAATTTTCAATATCGTGCGTAGCCGCCACGAAACTGTATCACATTGCGACAACGCGCTCGCATTGTGTTGATGAGGCGTGCGATCCAACGTTGCGGGATGGCTAACCTCTCTTCTTCAAGGAGGCGTCTCACATCGTCAAGAGTGGACTCTATCCCAAATCGACGATGCAGTGATTGTTTCAACTGATCCTAAAGATGTTCGATGGGGTTGAGATCCGGAGAACACGCGGGCCACTGGACCCGGTCAATGCCTTCAGTTTGAAAGAAGTCATTCACAATCCCTGCACGATGTCTGGCCTGTCCAGACCATTACGCTGCCACCACCAAAGGCCGTTACTGGCTGCACGCAGCCTGCCGACGCCACACACGTCTCCTAGAGTCAACGTGCAGAGACACTCACGCGTTTCGTTGGTCAAAGAACCTTGCCCCATTGCCGTCTAGTCCATCCAACGTGATTTGCAAACGCGCTATCTTATGACGCCGGAGCAAAAAGGCCTCCTTTACCAGCCGCCGTCAATCTGGTTGCCTCCTTTAATGAAATTTTCAAAATCGACCGATTTTCAGTTTGCGCATGCCCATTAGCGCACAACTACACCTGCACGTTAATCCTTGATATACTGGGATAGTGCGTGCAAAATTTCATTGCGATCTGGTACATATCACGGGAGATATCAAACAACGTTTTGTGGGGAACTTACTTTTGTTGCACTGTTTATATAATTTGACTTCTCACAGGTCTCCCTCTTTCTCTCTCTTTGCTGTATGTTCTTCACAAACAATCTGAACAGGGTAAGGGGTTAATCGGGTGAAAGATCGCAACTATGACAGTATTATTTGTTATTTCAATTGAGACTCCGGACTGGCTGTGTAGAGTAAATCCGTCCGTCGGGGAATGGGAAATGCCATATAATCTATTACCACCACCACAGCCAGAAAGAGGAAGTGCTGTGTTGTGATGGCTTTACTGAAACAGTGAGGTACAGGTAACAAAAACAAAAACGAAAGAAAAGAAAGAAAAAAAAACAGGCCTACACATACATGTACAAATTAATTCAAAGCTTAGATCAAACGACTTTATCTCATTGCGCACGTATTTGTAAATTCATGAAAATCCGTCTCCTAAGCTAGATTTGGAGGCAAATCTTACTCTTCACTTCTGTGTAGGTGCAGATTTATTTGACCGTGATGACTTGGGGGTGAAGATCGAGTTATGGGTAGATTCCTCAAATTCCGACAATATTGTGATGGTTTTTACCCCCAGCTTGAACTTGGACAGGTTTCCTGGCTTCTTTTCAAAAGTTGGGTGCGGTATTGTAAAATTGAACGGTTACAATAAAATGAGTCAGGCTTACTTGTATATTGCTGATAGTAAGTAAAGATTTTATCAGCGTCTGCCGTCCGACTATAAGCTGGTGTGATTACAGATAAGGTGGAGTTCCAGTAGTGAATTGGATTGAAACTAAGTACACAACTTTACCTTAATGACCTACACGTCAACTTTGAGTCTCTGGTCATTTCGCCCGTGGCCGACAAATTATGGCCGTTTTAGTCTTTTTTTCTGTCTTCCCAAACTTGTGTATGTTCCTTCCATTTGAACGAAATTATGCGTGTTCTGCTGTAGATACGGACCCAGCTATAGGTCTGATCGCTCAAATCAACAAGAAACGTGTGGCTTTCACAATGTTTCAACAATGCTTGTATTCTCATACAATTTGCAAAACAGAATTTTAAACAACCCCCACCACTCCTGGGGCCATTTTATGAATTATGATCTTGCAATTGCACTAAACAAAAACCAGATTCCTTTCATTCATTCAGATTCTTGTTTTTTGACCGTATGTGCTATGTCAGCCCTTTATCAAACGGAGTTATCTCCCCATAAGGTCTGTAGCAAATGACACATGTCAACACAAGTCTAAATGGTTCTTCAAGAGGTTTGTCCAAAGAGACCTTTATGTATATTTCAGTGGTCGGGGATGTTCCCAGTCTTATCTTCTACTTAATGGCCTTTGCCTTTTCTTAAGTCAAGTAATTGCATTTCGATGTTTTGTACATCTCCTGTACTGTCTATACAAACATAGCTGTGTGTTGTTGTTGTTGCTTACCAGTTACTATGGCCATATTCGCGGATTTCATACGTTATAACTGACAAACAACGATGTTGACGATATTCAGATGGGAGAAGACAAGCTTGGGGACATTTCTTGTCGTTATTTGTTTAATTGCGAAAAATTTCACCGTCTGAAGATTTTCGATTAGCCATGTCTGCAGTGCAATAACCAATATCGGCAGTGTACAGCGGTTTCTGCGGTTAGTCAGTGTGTGCGTTGTCGAGAGGGGTAGACCACGCGGTGCGCAGACGATGCCTTTAATTTAGCGGTGGGCATGAGCCCAGTGCCACCGGCAATGTGCTTTTTGGGGTCGCCTTCTCTTCGGGATGTAAACTGTGTTGTTAAGATCCGTCGCACTTTGTAATGCCCCACATCCAAATGTCATTTTTTTTATTTTACACCTCAACTGACTGACGTAATTCATGTGCCGGCCTGTGAAATATGCATAAATTCGCACTGACCGAGTATAAGGGTGTCAAAGTGGCTTAATGATAACAACTTTAAACATTTTATAAACAGTATTATTTTTTTTTATCATCATTTCCAGTCTGCCAGCACCCTGAGGGTGGTTGTGGGTTTCCCCCAGGCTCTGCCTGGTTTCCTCCCACCATAATGCTGGCTGCCGTCGCATAAGTCAAATATTCTTGAGTACGGTGTAAAACACCAATCAAATTAATAAATAAATCAATCATTTCAATTTTATGTTAGAAATAACGACTAAAACGTGTAAGTCACCAATATCCTTTGGTTTTTGAATTTTCTGTAAAACAGCATAAGTTTCTGTGGAAAAATTGATGTTGTTGCACTACCTACTGACATGACTGGAGGGAAGTTCAAAGTACCCCTGACTTGTATATGGGAACATGTAGCTCATGTCATGCTGATGCATTGCGAAGTGGCGATCTGTAACTGAATGTGTGAAAATCAATGAATGGTGATAATTTTATTATTTAACTATGGATTTATCTATAATTAAAAGGTAAATCATCCAAAAATTCCACATGTCACGATGTTTACCTTCTGAGGAATATTGACAAAACCTACACGGCAAGTTCTTTTGTAACTCAAGTCTAGTTTTAGATGTTTATACGTCATGGTTTCTGACCACAGATATGTTCCTGTTTTTATGCTTAAATGGAGTTTTAGAACAAATTTAGATAATATTTAAAACAATACATATATTGTATTTATTTCCAGAAATTATCTACACATATTTTAATAAAAGCTGCTGGAGCCAGATGTGAGACTTATTAGTATGTGGTATGGACACCTGCAAGAGCCAAGCAAATCTTAGGTTGTCAGGTGGACATGTGATAAGCCTTTTGGGGGAAACTGTTATTAAATGTATTCCTGCTTAGCAAAAACAAATTTGATACTAGGGCACACAAATGCTGCAGTCTGGATTCTATTAAATGAAGTAATAAATATAATACTTATATACACTGTTTGTGTCGATGACAGTAGATTCCTTTTATTTAACCCTCTGAGTTTAGAGAGTGTTCCCGCTGAGGGACTCACCAGAGATTGCAACTGCCTTTGTGGAATGTGTGAAAGAGACGCTTTAACTTGGTAAAACACACCTTGACCACTAGGCTCTTTAGGAGTGAATAGGGCTAAAACCATATGGCAAGACTGGGGGTGTGGAGGTAATGTGACTCCCATCCCGCCTGGGGGTGTGGGGGTAATGTGACTCCCACCCCTTAAGGTTTGGTTACTGATGGGTATGGCTTACTGGTGAACACCTAGATCTGACCTGGAGGCCCAGGTAGGTCAGACCTGGAGGTTTGCAGATGTAAGAAAAAAATGAGGAGAAAAGGCTGTTATAAATCAAAACTCAGGAGTTATTAATGATGTGACAGCAAATCACTGATCAGCATGTCCTTGAGGCATGCATGCTGTAGAAGTAAAGACTCTGAATGCACATAAAATATAAGCTGTTAAACCAGCAGGGAATAACCATCACAGATCCTCACTAAAGCTCACCACAGAGCTACCAAAAATATCGTCAGGGCCCAATTTTTTATTTTTATTGAGTTTTTATTGATATTTTGATGTAAAAGTTTTTGTTTTTCCCTCTTATTTTTCTCGCCATGTTGATTTCTTTAAAATTCCTACCTTTTTCAAGAGCCAGAATAAAAAGAAAATTCCCTGCTAAGCGACCCTATTTTTTCTCATAGAGTCAGCTTATGCCCAACAAACTTTTTTTAAGGATGGCCTTGAACACTGCAAAACATGACTGTCAAGCACTCATTAGGCAGCGAAGCCAACAAAGTGCCTCATCTTAACAACTTGAGAAATTCAGAGCTTTCAGAAGAATGGACAACTACTGGGGACAAACAAGAAAAATAGAAAACAAATAGTTCAGACCATGTGACATGCCTGATAGTCATGTTATAAATTTTCATTTGCTTTCAGTAACAAAAGGTATGCAGCCACAGTGCTTTCATGGACATAAGCATCTCTGCAAAGAAAGAGATGCCTGAGTGGACTCACCCAAACAGAAACTCCAGGATGAGTTAATAGGCCTACAAGGGAATTTATCCTTTTTATTAAAATCTTTGAGGAAATGTCTGCCAAGTACATGCCTGTGCCTTTGAACGATCCAAGTTATCCAGATGGGTCTGTCCACCTGGATTTGGGCTCAGCATTTTCCTATAGTGACAAGTTCTCCCTCGAAAGGCGCTACAAGTCCATATTCAATTATGGCGGACACAGGGAAGGTGGCGATGCTTTCCATGAAAATTGTATGTATAACAGGTAGCTTGTAGATACAAGACATAGTGTTGTAATCTGTTTTTGTCTTACTGATACTGATTTAAAAGTAGGATTTAAGATGTGATTGTTTAACATGTATTAAGTTGTCACATGCATGTTGGCGTTATGCCTTCATGTAATCATGTAAGCACTAGTGCCATTACGGTACCTGGTTAATACACTTGAGAGAACCTCCGTGGCTCAGTTGCAGCGGAATGACCCAGAAGCCTCCCACCAATACCGTTGCTGTGAGTTCAAGTCCAGCTCATGCTGGCTTCCTCGTCGGTCATACGTGGAAAGGTCTGCCAGCAACCTGTGGATGGTCGTGTGTTTCCCCTGGGCTCAGCCTGGTTTCCTCCCATCATAATGCTGGCCGCTGTCATATAAGTGAAATATTCTTCAGTACGGCATAAAACACCAATCAAATAAATAAATAAATAATACACTTGAAACACGCCCAGGTATAGTGTAATATAGCACATTGATGTAAATTGTCCCTTTTAAAGCATTATTTGCCAGTACATGTACAATAGCTTTTATAGTTCGGAGAAGGTTGTGTTGAATTTGTGAAAAAATATCGTGTCTTGCATTTCAGCTGCTGAACAGAGCATTTTCTCAAAATGTGCTCATGTTTTGATAACGACCCTTGCATATCTCCTGGTGGTGTTAACTTTCCCACTATCTCTCATCTTTTGTTTGAAGGTGAGTATACTAGTACTGTAGTAAATGTAGTATTCAAATCACAGTTCAGACCATCAACCAGAAAAACAATATGTAAAGTCAAATTCCACAAAACTGGTTTAATTAGTGAAATAAGTATCACGAGCTCGTAAAAATATATATAATTCCAACTTTTTCCGATGATATCAAGCAGATGTGTGAAATAACCGATGTGTCAAATCCATTTCATAGTGTACAAGTCGTAGAAGTCTTAGAAAAAAACATAGTACTAGTGCTGTGCATTTCTTATTTCTTCAATCTCTGTCCACTGTTTTATCTATCTACATGCAAGCTGGGACTATATAATAGTCCCAGATGCAAGTGGGTGTAAGTAGAATACCATAGTCACTTTATGTGTCATATATATGTAAATATATATGAAGTGAAAAATTCTTTAGTGCAGCATTAAACACATTAATGAATAAATCCAACACTTCGAATTAAATGGAGTTCTCTGTTTTGAATGAAAATATTTCTGTGATACGAGGATTAAAACACCAATCTACCAATCAGATGAAAAAAAAAGCCAAAGATTTCTGTGAAATTTCAACAAGGTGACAAGTTCTTGTGTTTAAATCTCAACCTAGTGTTTTTGAGGTTACCAGGGTTGATGTTCGATAAGTGTTTTCATAGTGGGATTAACGAGAAAGGTATAAACCAGTTGTTCATCTTCATGTTTGTTTTTGTTTTTTGTGCAGTCCATTCCACAGTATGAACAGGTGGTAGTATTCAGGCTGGGTCGGATCCAGAAAACCAAAGGACAGGGTAAAACAGCAGTTTCAGCTGGAATGAATTCCAAGTGTAGTTTTTTTTTTTTCATTTATGTGTATAGACTGATGTAAAGCCATATTTTTTGATAACTGATCTTTTATAAATGTATCTTCGGTTGTACATGGTAAGATCTGCCAGTTGATGGTCTTGGGTCTCAGGCTCTGCCTGGTCTCCTCCCACCATAATGCTGGCCGCTGTCGTACATGTGAAATATTCTTGAGTATGGCGTAAAACACCAATCAGATTTTAATTTCCCACTGAATGATTTACACCTCTGAATATTGAACCTGTTTATTTGTATCCGTGGAAGTCTGACCCACCTTTTAATGGTTGTCAGGTTTGATCTTCGTCTTGCCTTGTATTGACGTCTTACACAAAGTGGATATGAGGATGAGGGCCTTCAGTGTCCCTCCACAACAGGTAGGTGTGCCTATCTGTGTTATAGCAGTTAAGTTTTAAACTCAGATGTTGTAAAACACATGTACATGTACATGCTCTGTGTTGTTGAGAAACCTAGCAGAAGCCCTCTGGATGACAGAGGTGGTTAACGTGCCGGGTTGGTGTAATGATGCAAGTGGCTCTCACCAATGCGGTCGCTGTAAATTCAAGTCCAGGTCATGCAGGCTTCCTCTCCGGCTGTATGTGGAAAGGTTCATCAGCAAATTGCTGATGGTCGTGGGTTTACCCGGGCCTCTACTCGGTTTCCTAACACCATAATGCTGGCCACCGTCGTATAAGTGACGTATTCCTGAGTAGGGCATAAAACACCAATGAGATAATTAAATGTCTTCCGTATACAGTCAGTGTATATTCATGTTCTCTGTATGTAGGTTATCACACAGGATGGGGCTGTGGTGGAGATGGGAGCTAACATCTACTTCAGGATAGCCCAGGTCAGTCAGTCAGTGACCAGTGTCCAGGACTTGAACTATTCTACCCGTATCCTCTTCCAGACTGCACTGACAAAACTGTTGACCAGGAAGAAGCTGGCTGAACTGGACATGGACAAAGCAGCCATTTGCCGGGAACTCCAGGTACGAACAATGTTTCAGTTGGTCGTTACCACTCCACCCCCCACCCCACCCGCATAGCCTTCTATGAAAAATTGTTACAATCCACAATTAATTTCCCATTTACTTACATGCCTGACTGCAATTTCACTAAATCTGGGAGCCCCAAATTTCTGGGCCTGATAATGTTCCAGTCATTTACCTGACGGGTTGATGGATGAAAGTCAAAACCACCCAGTCAGAGGTCGTTATCACTACTTTTGCCTAGTTTTCTGTAAAAGCACAGAAGTTTATACCTGAAATGAAACTTTGAATCCTGCCCTACAAAATGATACGATCCAACAAACAAGAAAAAATGAAGAAGGGCAGCCCAGAGGAGGAAAAAGAAAACATCCAGGCACTACATTCATCCTTCTTGACCCGAAAGCATTAATTGTGGACTGTAGGCAAATGTTGTAACCCATGCTATGCCCACTGCCAAACTCGTCTATAATAATATCAAGATAAGCTGCGTAAGTTGTTCATGACCACCTGTATTGTGTAAGTTGTTCATGACCACCTGCATTGTGTAAGTTGTTCATGACCACCTGCATTGTGTAAGTTGTTCATGACCACCTGCATTGTGTAAGTTGTTCCTGACCACCTGTATTGTGTAAGTTGTTCCTGACCACCTGCATTGTGTAAGTTGTTCCTGACCACCTGCATTGTGTAAGTTGTTCATGACCACCTGCATTGTGTAAGTTATTCCTGACCACCTGTATTGTGTAAGTTATTCCTGACCACCTGCATTGTGTAAGTTGTTCCTGACCACCTGTATTGTTATTCATAAAGGTACAGAGTTGCTTCCCCAAGGAGAGGACTGGTGTGCCACTTTTTTTCAGAGTCACATAGTGATTTGTTTTCTTTGTAATGCACACGGGGAAAATTTTCAGGTGCACCAGAACATTCTTGAACGTGATAATTAGCAATACTGCTAAGTGCACAAAAGTTAAAAGAAATTAGCAACACATACACTTTCATGAAGTTCAGATTCTAATTCTAGCTGTGGTATAGTTGATGGTACGATAAAAGCTTGGGATGCCGGCATGTTTTAATCTGGTTTATTCTTATGAGTTTGATTTTGTATGAGACAGTAACCTTGTGATAATTTCAATACTCCTCTTCAGTCACTGGAACCCATGAGATGGAAGTTTAAAACTGTACAGGGACAGGGAATTAATAGATTGCTTTGCTCTCACTGCTTGTGATGCCATGGTGACAATAAGTGTTTAACATCATTTGCTGAAGACCACTTGTCTTCTGACAATATGAGGGGCATATCTGTAAGTGACAAGTGGGACAGTTTGTCAGTAAATTCTGCAGTCAACATCCTTTAAGATTGACTGTTACAATTGTATGTAGATATGGCACACAGGGGCTATAGTATAAGGTGATTGTTTAAGGTTGATTCTGTATGGCAATCAGATCTGCTCCAAAAAGAAAAAAAATAAATAAATAAATAACACAAAAAATCATTTTGTATATAGATGTACATTCGTATATATGTGTGTGTGCATATGTATGTATATTGGCAGGCTGACACAAACAGTGGGGCTGCCCAGTGGGGTGTGGAAGTTACCAGAGTAGAAATGTAAGTGTACACCAAAACTCACTACACGATCTAGATCTGCTATCATGGTTCAGTACATTTAAAAATCAAGAATTACTTCACCATTATGGTTTGAATCAACTCCAGACAAGATTTATGCACAGTTTATTTCATTAAGATGTAATAAGATCCATAATAATTCCATCAGAGGTAACCACAGAGTGACATTGGCTCAAAGTTTAGCCTCGACTTGCACATTGTGTTGTGGTTTTGTGTTTGTAGCCCACAGGTGAAGGTGTTGAAGGAGCCTAACCCGCCGCGTATGGGACAGATGATGTTTCCCCCTGGAATGGCTTTACCCCCAGCCTTTCAACAGCTCACAGAGGCTTTCATGGCGGCCACGGGTTAGTACAAAGCTTCTCGGAAATCAACCAGTTGTTTTAAGCTGTGACAAGCAGGTGTTTATGTCAGACTGTGTGTTGGGCAGTCAGTTGGTCGGTTGGTCGGTGGGTGGGTGAGTGTGATGTTTTAACATTGGCTATTCACTTAACAAGGCGCCTGTGTGCAAGAGGACATGAAACTATATACAGGACAAAGCTATTGGGAGTCTGCACTTTTCTTTTTCTTCCCTGATATAATATAATTCCATTTTTCTCCACCTAAAGTGGCTGAGACCCGTGATATATTAATATCATCATACCAACTAGAGCCATGACTTACAAGTAATATGCTAGTGAAGATGGTCAAGTTTTTCTTCCTTGTATTCTTGCAGGCCCAGGACAGAGCGGCCACATTCTCCCCACAGGAGCGACCATATCTAACAAATTGCCTGAGTTTCAAGCCGCCCAGGTTGACCAGACCAGCCTGTCATCAGCTGCTGATCTTATTATGGCTGTTAGACGATGTCTTAGTGAATCACTGGTCAAGCAAGTGGATGCCGTCTTTCAGTTTGAAATAACGGGGGTGAATGGTGGAATTTACTACTTGGATCTAAAACATTGTAAGACTTGTAGTTTCTGACTCATACAGTGCACGTCTGAAGATAGGTGCCTGCATTATAGAACATAAATCTTACCACTTGCTTCTGAGAGGAGTCCTCAGAAATGTCAGGCACATGTTTTTACTTGAATTGCACCAGTCTTCACTGCACCCAGCATGTTTAGCTGACTTACCTACCTCAGTCAAAGCATATTCTCTCACCTGTGTGGTCACTTTGAGTTCAAGTACATTTCCAGCTGGCTTCCTCTCTCAGGTTGTATGTGGGAAGGTCTGCCAACAACCTATGGATGATCTTGGGTTACCCCGAGCTCTGCCAAGTTTCCTCCAAAAATGCTGGCCACCATTGTGTATGGGAAATATTCTTCAGTTTGGTCTGAAACACCTATGAATTAAATAAATCAATATAATTTTTTTATGTTCCCTTTGTCCATTTCTTAAATCCAATCATTGCTTAATTACAAGAGCATCATTAACTATTTCTTCAACCAGTCACGGTTGAACTGAATTCTGAGTAAAGCGTGGTGGTAACAGATAATATCATACTTCTAACTGTCTGACATGATTGTAATGTTAGAGGTGCTTGGCGGAGATCCAGAGAGGTTGGAAATGTTTCGCAGCTGTGGATACGGCTAAGCTTTGATAATTTTTACAATACAGATAATACTTCTATTTATTTATTCCTTTTTTCTGTAAAACTCCCTGTCGGAGGATTTTTGATGTATACAGTGAAGGTAAGAATCATGGGTAGACCTGGACAGAACTGGAGCTCTCTATGCATTTGACTTTGACAGACTGATTATAACAGATAGCCTGGAGGTTTGGCAGGTAACCGGTGAAGGGTTAGTCATGTACGTTTGACGAAACATTACACCCTGTTAGTCTAGTGGGCCCTATCATGTGAATTTGGTCATTGTGGGGCTGGAATGACTGAGCATATCGGAAGAAAATATATCTACCAAACCAGCCGTTCACTCAGTCAATCTGATGCATATATCATGTTAGCCCTTTCTCTCTGTTGTTCACAGGTGGAGGTTCAGCGGGTGACGGTCCTCCCCCTAGTGGTGAACCTGATGCGACCCTGACCCTTGACATTGAGGACCTGAAGGCTATGCTCAGTGAGCAGCTGAACCCACTACAAGCCTACATGAGTGGTCGTCTTAGAGTGGCAGGGGATCTCTCAGCTGCCATGAAACTAGAAGACTTGGTGAAGCATCTGAACTCAAAGTCATGATATATGAATATGAAACTTGTGGCTGGTTTCATGAACGATACTTTGCTAAGGAATCCCTTAGCTACCATGACAAAATATCTCTAGATATAAAGTGCACTTAGCTAAAGGTTATGTTAAACTAAGTAAGCTTCATGAAGCTCAGGTGAGAGAGCTAAGAATACACATGTGCTTACTATTTTCTCACTCTTTGTTTATGGACCACAAGTTGATGTCACCTGGTTAGCATAGTGTATACTCCAGTTATCAAGATCCAGGTACTTTTGGTTTTGAGGTTGCCATGACAAATCAAACTAAAGTACCTTTAGTACAGTTCTGTTACTAGCTAAACTCTGCATTGCATAGTGACTTGTAGCAGGTTTCTAACTTTCACTACCATTCATCAAGCATGTATGTATGTATGCTTGGGTTTTACGTCACACTCAACAATTTTAGCTCCACTGCTTATGTACTAGAATGCTCTCATGTTCTCTTTGCTAATTCGTGGTATTGATTTTCCATTTCGATGATCAGTTGTTCATCTGTCTGTCCGTTCATCCACCATGTTAACATGTCTTTCAAATGAAACTTGGTTGAAATGCATATTTCATCAAGATACATAATTCGTAGTATCGATTTTCCATCATTTATTTATGTGCATACATGTGTCTTGCGAAATGATACTCCTCCTACATGTCCTACAGGTTTTGTCTGATTTCAGTGAAAATTGGTGTAAATTTAGATCACATCAAGATACATAAATCATAGAATCGATTTTTCTGTTTCGTTGATTGGTTGTCTGTTCGTCTGTATGTTCATCGTGCATATATTAACATTTCTTTCAAAGTGCTACTACTCTTACACTTTTTGTCCATTTTCAACAAAACTTTGTACCAGTGAATCAAGATACATGTTTTGTAGTATTGATATTCAAGTTTGATTGTCCAGTCTCGATTAAATATACATAATTTTGCAGTTAACTGTGTGATACTTTTGTCCCAACCGGTAGAGCTACTGTCTAATCAGAAAGTCTGGTTCAGTTAATTGGTGAAGCCAGGGATAGTCTGAATTGCTTTCCTAAATTGTGAAAATATTGCAGCGAATGAAAGCCGAAATTGCACATTTCGTCAGAGTATACGGAAACCAAATATTTGTGGTGCTTCCACCTTGCCTGGTGTGACGTCAGCCACGAACACATGACGTCATCAATTGCGTACGTGTATACACATATGACGCTACCCTGTCAAGATTAAACCACTTTTTTGTGATACATGTACAGAGAATATCACTCGATCCAAAGTGCTCAAACTTAGCAGTTGATTTCATGACCTGAAGTATTGCATATCAAAAATGTCATCGCTGCAGTGGTTAAAAAATTCGAGTGATGCTGATGGCCAGATCTGATTCAATTATCCTGTTCGTCTTCTTTTTCCTCTTTTTTGTTTCAATCAGAGTAACTGAACAAGTAGCAAGAAATAGCGATCGAAGTGACTAAACAAGTAACAAGTAATGGCAATCGAAGTGGCTAAACAAGTGACAAGTAATGGCGATCGAAGTGGCTAATCAAGTAACAAGCCATGGCAGTTTTTATCCACTACCAAACCATAGATAAAGTAAATAAATGAACTAAAAAGTAGACTATCTAAAGAACTATCTAAATAAAGTAACTAAAAGAACTAGGTAAGTAAACTAACAAACCAAACTGAAGAATTAACTTATTAAAATAACAAACGTACTAAATAAACTAAAAAACTTTGTAAATAACGAACGAAATATCAAGGTAAACTACTGGCTCATGAACTATAAGACGGAATAACAGACTGGCTATATCAAATAATCAAATATGTACTGTCACTGTAACTACCGACTTCACTAACTAAATACTTTAAAGGAAAAGACAACAAAAAATATAACCGAAGTTATTTCAGAAGAGGGGCCCAGACAGATCTAAATGGGCAAAGGCATTTTTCATGACGTGTTTGATAACTGTATAAATACCTTATAATCTGGAATTATTACGAGGCCTTAGGATACGCCATTTTGGAGAAACCGGAAACACGATGTCGCGTCATCCGTACCCAGCCCTCTTCGTTGTTAGGGGTGAGACACTCTTTACGTGTGCGAAGTGCAGTACCGCTTATTATTAACAGTCGATGGCCACACGTTTGTCCTCCTGGTTGTGACCATAGGGAATAACCCCAGGTGTCTTCCACTTCCATTTTCTCGTATATCAGAATTGTTTCGTAATCACAAAGAAAACAGGTGATTTAACACTACTTCTATTCGGCAAAATCGTGAACGAAGTACTGCTGACGTTACAGCGGTAACAGAGGTCTTCTCGGGTAGTAGAAATACCTCGCCCTTGATTGGTTGTCCCCACGTGGGCGTTTTTGCTTACTTTGAATTGCTATATCTCGGTTATCATACATCACAAAAATAAAAAGTAACGTTGTTTGAATTATGGATAGGGTCCTTTATCGATACATATATACATTTGGAGTAGTGTTGTCTTTTCTTTTAAAAACTGTAATAAGCGAAGATCATCCTAGACTGACCACACCGATATATAATACTCAAACGCTAATTAAAGTAAACATGAACATAACACAACTCGGCTAATGTATGATTTATCTTCTCACAGGACTCCGTGCTGTATGTCCGTTACAAACAGCCTGAGCAACTTAAGGGGTTAACTGGCCGTGTGGAGTAATCCCATCTAATTTGTTCCATTATGTTAGACAACACAAGGAAGGTATATCTGTAGTGTATTTAGCAAGAGTAGGGGTGTGAAAATCTTTCGAATCTACTGTTTTAAACATTTTTCTGTGGTAAAAGTTGACTTTCATTGCAGATTTACTGCTTTTATGAGGTTCCACACGGGCAGGTATCCTCTATGGATTGCACTCTCCTCCTCTCTTTATAGTATACAAATGAAGGAATGCATAGTCTTTGCTTCCAGCCCGTGTTTTGATGTGCACGTAGAAATAGAACATTACGGGTTTATTCCGGTTTTGATGTCTGCCCTCAGTGCTGCCGATTGCATTGAAAGTATATATAGTACAGAGCATGCCCTAAAGCAGAGGTGCGAGATTATGCCTGACTGTGAGCACATTTCATTGTCATCTTAAACTCTCCCCCCCCCCCCACCGTACCTCCTCTATACACCAATTAAGATCTTGGGGGTAATCCACCCTGAAGAATCTGAATCTGTTGAGCAGTGAGCAACTTTAGTACTTGGCTTAAATCCTTTCCAAGCGTCAATGTGCATGTATAAAGTAAGCATAGCTTTAAAACTCTCCAGATATAGTAAATATGCCTTTTCAAAATTTTTGAAGAGCTGCAAGTCTTGTATTCATCAGTATAACTCAACAGTTTATGAGACTTATGTAGGCTTTTAGTCTTTAAGCTCGTTGATTATCAGCTTTATATTTTCGATACTGTGACCTTCAAACATTAGAAATATCCGCCCATTATAATTTTTAATTCCAATTTAATTACATGCAGGAAAACCATATACTAGTATCAGAGAAAAAATAATCCCTGCTCGCCTTCAAGACCCCAAATCGCAAGCGTCTACATGTACCTGTGCACATTTTCTTGCAAAATATCAAAATCACATGATTACGTGACATGGCTGACCATAATTACCTCCTATAATATTCCAATCGATTTGAATATAATTTTCAAACTTAATAGCCCTATTAGATGCGCACAAGCATATCGAATTTCAATGCAATCGGATAACTCGAGCAGTCATGGAGAAGGCAAATTTTCAGATTTTCCTATGTATCTATAACATGTCGGTTAGAAGTAGGTCCGCGGTTACGTGACATTTTACAGACCACCACGTGCAATATGGAAACAATTGCTGTGATAACCAGTCTTTCAGAAAAAAGGAGAAAAGTCAATTTTCAGAATAGTGTGGTAGGATTGGAAAATGCTGAAATCGTCAGCTAGTGTGTGTGTGTTGTCATTTATGAACAATTGTGAGTTCTCTTGCCTTATCCCCGACATGGGGCCTCCGTGGCTTAGTCGCTTAGCGCGCTATCGCAGCACAATGACCCAAAGCCTCCCATCAATGCGGTCGCTGTGAGTTCAGGACCAACTCATGCTGGCTTCCTCTCCGGCCATACGTGTTAAGGTCTACCAGCAACCTGCGGATGGTCGTGGGTTTCCCCCGGGCTCTGCCCGGTCTCCCCCCACATACTGCTGGTCGCCGTCGTATGTGAAATATTTTTGAGTACGGCGTAAAACACCAATCAAATAAATAAATAAATATCCCCTACATGGACAGCGGTTGGTCCTTGCAATGTTTGTACCGTTACATACAAGAGACAGCCCTGAATTATGCTCTGGGTTTCATGTGAATAATTGTTTCATATTATCATTTAGGCTGTTCGAATCTATTTACAAGCGAAATGTACATGTACGATTCACTCAGCCATGTATTATGAGGTTTGTTTTCCAGAAACAATAGTTTCCGTGGCAATATACCTGGCAGAGGGATCTGTAGTCTTTTAACCTGCACTGTTAAGAGAACATTTTTGATATCCAATCTTTAACAATTCGACTCATTTAGAAAATGATGTAAAAACTGATAAGGGTGGCATTCGCACTGAAAGCGAAACCAGTCAGCCTGAAGAAGAAGATTATGACACCGTGTTTGTACAGGATTCTCCTTCTCTGGAGACCTAGATGTTGTCCACAGAAAGAGCTGAGACAGGTGGGCCTAAGTCTGACCAGGAGGATAGTAAATATAGTAGATATCGGGCCCTTATTGGCCTTTAGATACTCCAGTTACAGGTTCAAATCACGTCCTGGAGAGGGAATTTGTAGATTTCACCACTCTCACTGCCCACGGAACCTTGGTGACAAGAAACAGTCGATGAAGCTTGTGCAGTCTATTGTTCGCTGAAGGCCACTTCTCTTCCACCCATGCTGTGCAGGAGTCGCTATATAAACTAATTTATGTGTGTATAGTGTGCATACGTGAATCGTCACATCACATGCTGAAAACTTGCCAAAGGTTTTCTGTTTTACCTCGGGAAAACCGTTTGCCTCCACTCATAAAAAATTTTGTAGAATGGCATGAAACAGTCATGAAAATAAATAAGTAAATCACTGACTTAATTAATGTAAAGGGCAGCGCAAAGTTAAGTTTGCCAAAAAGGTTGGACAATATTATATTGATCCCGCTAAAGTATTTTTTCTAACAGCTACTACGACAGCGGAAGCTGACATTTGGCCGTGTTTCGTCGGCTAGCGTGATACGCAGCCATTCTGTGCAGCCACTGAAGTGCGGAACACTCTGAGACTGTAGTAAGCTGCTAGGGCTGTAGTTGAAACTTCAGTCTGTATGTAAATTTACAACATGAAATGATCAAGAAACTTACTCACTCACCTCACAACCCAATGGTCTGGAAATACTTCGCAGTGTTGTTCACACATGTATGTATTATAATTAAAATATATAACATTAAAACAGTGTCCTGTCCCTGTGTTATTACATGTTAAACTGACAGTCAGCTCAGAAGATTTACGTCATAGCTTATAATCAGCTCATAGCTCCTAGGTATCTCTGACTGGTCAATCTCTCATACGCATCAAAAAACATCAGCTCCCTTAGATTCCCATTCGGCAGCAAACTACTCCACATTTCAAACGAAAATAATTCAGCAACGAATTCGTACAAATTCAAACAGGTGTTGCATTCAAGAGAGGTCTTTGTTATCTTTTTAATGAATCGTGGCTCGGCCATCAGCTTTCTCTTTCTTTAATATACCAGTGAGATGACAGGTTTTACTCTAGCCTATATTGGATCCTCGTCAGTTTTGACGAGGAAGTGACCTGCCCCATGTGGTGGTTTTCTCTGAAATTTGCTAAGTCCACACTAGAACTGAAACATTCCCGAGCACCGGTACTGTTTGAAGCAATTGAAATAAATTTCATAGCTACATTACATAAACTTTAGTCTAGTGATTCCAATCCACTTACAACGTTCTTAATCCCTTCACTACCAGATTTCTCTTCGTCATATCTTTACCTTGACAATATCTGTAGATGAAAATTGCTTCAGAGAATATTTTTAGCTGGGTACACCAATAATGAAATATGCTGTCTCCTTGAAACAAACCACGGAATTATTCCGGTGGTACCGTGCTGAAGAAAAGCTGGATTAATACCGAAAGGGGTAGCAAGATTAATAAGCTGTGTAATCTGGATGGGGTGCGTGTAAAATAAGTAGTTTAAGTCATAAGCTGATGGTAGCCACAGGTCTTTGTCCCTTTTCATAGCATTTAAAAGTTTAAAGCTTTTTTTTCTGAACGCCCTCCTGGAGTTTTCTGGTTTTCCAGTGGTGCTGACTGGAATTCAGCGTTGTATTTGCTCCCCAGTTGATGGAATGCATTGGATAGCCATTAGCGCGGTCAACTATAGCAGACTTGGGGTCTTTTATCTGAAGAGATGCTCTTTAATTCTAGTGTCTAATGGGCGGCAGGTCTCCCAAATGTAGGATTGTTTACAGCTGTTATCAGCTTATAAATAACAACGTGATACTGGCTTGTTGGTTGAATTCTACCTGAATGGCTTTTAAGTGATTTTAAAGGTGTGTTAGGTACCGGTCCTGAAAATGGCTTGGAGTCTTCTTCCTGAGTAGGCACGCAAATTTGTGGCTGGTCGGATCAGTATATACGAGATTGTGTATGGATTGTCAGGACATTCGTCACATATTCTGGCTCTTTCTGTAGGATTTTGATGATTGTTCAGTATCCATTTAACTCAGTAAATTTACTTCCCATTTTCATTTTTTAATTGAGCAAATGGTTTTAATGGTGGTACGACTGGCAGGGGTCATTATTATGCCGGCCGTCAGTGTAGGTTGGTGATTTGACTGGGAGTTGATATATTCGTCAGAGCGGGAGGGTTTGCGATAAACTCTTGTTAAGCTTGACAACATACATAAATGAAGGGATCTGTTGGCTAATCTCTGTCTCCATGGTGAATTTAAGAAGCTGATGTTGTGTGTTCAGGTGATCATTGGAATACGACTGTGTGGCTATGGTCAGGTTGAAGCGCTATTCTATGTATATAAATTGGTTTATCGATCAGTTCGATTGACTGACCAAAAAGGACTCAGGACATAGCCCTTCTATAACAGGGAAGAGTTTCTTAGATATACAGCTTCCATTTTTATATGCGTAGACCTCCTGCAATGCTCTCAACTTTTCAAAGTTGTGCCATGCCCTTTTCTTACCCCTTTTGTCTATTATTTGTTGTCACTGAATTAGCTTTGCTTCTATAAGATCTTATTAAGTATTGTTGCAAGCTGTTTCGTCAGTAATTGTACGTATAAAATTAGACAAAGTTGTTGAACTAAATTCACATTAGTATTGAAATGAAATTCTCTTTAAATTCGTCCGTAATCATTCATGTCTTCACTGGTTCATTTATTCACGCAGCCATGTAACTGTTTACTATTGTACCATCTTTTGCATCAAACAACGCTCGTCAACTTTGTCGTATTTCAACAAATATGCGGCTGTAACGCAGTGTAACGGATGTCACCAAGACAATGTGTGTCATTCAGGTATGATGCAATATTTAAATCAAAGTTTGCATGTACTTGTGCTCTTGTTAGCGTTGTCACATTTTGCATCACACATGAGAAAGAAATCAATATTTATTTTGACCTTTGTAAGGAAATGAATTATTTACTGTATGGAATCCAACATGTGCAGTTGTTTCTTGCAAACAGACAAATCTTAAAGGTGAGTCCTTCAGGGAAAACTGCTGACAGAATATGTCCTGGCTGTTCCTAGGTATGCATTATGTGCGTTGGTCAGATAGCAAAACTATGTTTGTAATTTTCACTTTCTTTGCACCTATACTGCATGTTGGGTACATTTTGGTTCATACAATACTATATTTGAAAACAGATTTAGTTATAGCCTTTTATGTTCACATCTGTAATTCCAGTTATTGAAGGCAAAAATGAAATTGTTCAAACTTATTCGTGATACATGGCTCACACCACGTGATGAGTTGTGTAGTTGAAAGTTTCTTCCTAGGACAATATTCACGAACGCAACCTGATAGACTCGAGAGATTTGAACATGGTGTAGATCTCGCTAACCTACCGCTTCCAAAATTTCATAATGCGCTTACGGGGAATGAATCAGCTGTTTTGGTCTGTGTTCATTCCTGATGTTCGCAATGTGCATTTTAATTTTGGCGGAAATAACCAACGTTTTCAATCCAGGGCAGTCCAGCTATACGTCCCATACGCTGAATATGAGCCTGGTACATGTAATACCAGGCTAACAGCAAAAGCAAAGTTCACACATTGGCAAATGGATCGTAATTTTTTGATTTATTCGCCGACAAGTTTGGTGAACGAACAATCCATCTACTCACCAAATTGGCCAGTAATGTTTTATATTTACTGTTCAAATGGCTCCTAAATAAGAAACAAATTTTCGAGCACTGAAAAAAAATATTTAGTTTTATAACACCTTTATTATTATTACTGTTTTTTGTTAAAGTACTAGTCATGGTTATGCCGCCATCCGGTAGTATTACTGATATTAATAACACAGCTATATGTAGTAATATTTTTGCCATGAGTCACTACCATCAGTGCTGTTATTCATATATATAGTTTCCTCGAGATCAAAATACAACTCATTTTGACAACTTCATTTTTCTTCATTCTTCTCTGATTTTGTTTATTCTTCTGGTAGCATGCAAATAATATTTTTGTACTTGTAATTTACACACATGTGTGAACGCGTCTGATATTCGTCATGTGTTATTTTCAGTTTTCAATCAATGGTAAAATCTTGGTGAATTCCAGAATAATTCAAACGATGACACTAGCAGGGAATGGGATTACTTCCTCAGATGTCTTTTAATTGGAATGCATCTCACGTCATCTGTTGTGGGATTTTAGAGCTTCACGAACCCAATGGGCCTATGTGTCTTAAGGTTACACATTTGCATTGATTTCCTTGCTATTTATGTAGTAAATGTGCCATCTTCAGCTCCTGCAAATATATATCTCCGAACTTTCGCGTGGTGCAACGTATGACCAACATATTTTTTTTTACCTGTTTCTACATCCCAGCATGTCGGGTTTTGGTACATTCGTATCCCCTGGCTCTCTCTCTGTACTATTTCCTCCACCAGTATATGTCTAAACAATAATCCCTGAAAGGTCGAAATTCCCTGGTGTTCGCAGACTTTTTTCTTTCAAGAATTAGTTTCAAGAATTTTCAGGAATAGTCGGTGAAGGTTTAAAAGCAGGAATGAACTCATATAGGCTATGCATTCGTGATGAAAAAGCAAGCTATGTTTGAAAGTTTGTGCAATCTTATAAAAGTTAAGGAACCGTGGAAAAAGAACGGACTACAAGCCAGTTGTTCTAACGTGCTCAATATACAGACAGGCATATAAAAATCGTGCTAACTTTTTATAGTGTATATACGGCGCTTAGGTGATGATAGGAATTTTCCGCATGTATTTCCAAGACGATACAGAGTCTGTGCCCGATGTTAGATTTCTCATGTGAGTTTTTTGAGCCCGTCATTGCAGCAACGTCCACATCAAAGTCATACGCAAACCATTGTCACTGGGCTTAAGGAAATACTCGCTGATAAAAATCCCGGATTGGAAAAGAATGCGGAAGAAGTCCCGAGGAACAAAAGGGTAGGATGTTAACGAATGGATTAGGCTGGCAATGTGAGGGGAGCCGTGAGATTTCTAACTTACCTCCGCAGTGTGTACATACAGGCTATTTCCAAAACAAAACGCGATTTTCCCAAACAAACTGTTGGGATTATCAAGTATGTCTCACTTTCAAGCATTGTCGACTCATACGGATCATTTCTGGCACTGACACGTCTTCAGAGTGGAGTAAAGTCACGTGTAGGACAGCATTCAGCTGAACAGGGTGTCAAGCATCCGTGCTGATGAAAAACTGTGAACTGCCGAGAAATCGGTATCATTGGAGATTATGCAGGGTTATTACTTAGATGTGCATGTTTTCTAGCAACTATAACAGGTTGATTTTGCTCTCACAAGCTAAACTACGTATCTTTATTGTTAGACACAATTTTTAACGCCCTGCCTATTTACAGGTGAACTGTCCCGATTCTATTTTTCACTTTACTTAAATGAATGGTACACCTGTGGTATAAAAAACGATTTAAGCAGTTAAAAAAAAAAAAAAAGCATCTGGTGAGTATTTTTACTTGTAGACAATAAAAACATATTTAACACCAAAACTTCTGGGAAAAAGGTCGCAAGTCGCTTGTCTGCCCTTCCATGATGCAACACTCTCAAGTGAGAATCACCACTAAGCTGGCTTGCGTGCTATACAGTGATTCTCACATAGATACAAGCCATTTTGAAAATATATAGATTAGGGGAGACTTCTGTGTTTGATCAAAGGATTCAATATCCATGGAGGGGACTATTTTTACCCTTTAGTAATTAGTCTTCGATTCTCTGGGCGCACCATTGATTGTATTAAATATTGCATTGCAGCTCAATTTTTCTCACCTATTCGACGTGTTGTGTCACTTGTTGAACTACAGATATATTGTTTATCTGTTTGATGAGGGAAAATATCAAAATATAAAAACCTAATGCGCTGAGTAAAGCGCCGGAGCTACCTACACGTAAATTATACGCGGCCTTAGCACCCCCCGGAATTTTGCGGGGAATGGTGCCCATCTAGGCCAGAGCTTGATGTCTGAGAATCTCGTAGTAGACAAGTCTCGCGGTGTCCAGAAAGATGATGCTACAGTGCCATACATGTTTGAGGTAATTACGGCATTTCCGGTTCTAAGGAACAGTGTTTTCAGCCCGTATAACGGATCAAAACACGTCTCTTCAAAATGATTAAAGCTTAATTTAAACTGTTTATTCGATGAAAATGGTCACGTCGCATGGCAATTCTATCCATTTTCGTTTCAGGGAGGGATCGATGGGAAGGCATGAATACTAATCCCATCGTCATTCAGTGTGTAATTAGCAAAGTTGATTGCTGCACATAAGGGGATATTGCCACTATGACGTCATACACTAGGAGGACACCAAGAGAAGATAAGCCTGCAGGAAATACCAAGTTACGCGAAACTCAGCCTATCGGTCTTGAAAAATAATTTTAAACAAATCAAGCGACTATTAATCTTTAAATCACTTCTGCTCCGTGTTTCACATACATTTAAGATATGCTGTGCCAATTTTGCTAAAAAAATTTAATCAACCGGGAGAGTTCACCTTCAACCATGTCGTCAACGGAAAAGAGAATACTCACCCATTACTACAAGAGGTTCTGTATCGCCGGATTCAAGATGGTGTCGTATTGCTTTCATGTTATTATGTATAGATGTGTTAAACGTAATGACAACATAGCAAAATGAGTACTTCTAGACCAGTTATGGCCAATAAATTGCATTTTTTATACTGTGTTTTTTGAACCTAATTCTGCTTAAGCCTAGGAGACGTGTAAGTTGTTACTTCTTGAACACATTCGTGGGCAGCTAGAATAAAACCCAAACTGAGGCAAATCGACAAGAGGCCCGATTTCACCGGTACCGAGTAACCATTTGCCAACTATCACACTGTTCTCACTGCTCTGGTTTTACTCTCTATTCTGTAATCTTTTATATTCAATGCCGTTTTTAAGAATTTGTCACTCCTATAATGGTGACAGGATACACGCATGCGTGGACGAGCCAGAGTGACCAGAGAAAACACCTCCCCTTCGACAGGGACGTATTCCTACCTAACAAACCCCCTCACTTGAAATCGCCGCGGAAGCAACAAGAGCTGGATTTCAACAAGCCACCACAGTGACCAGGGACTTGTTTCACGAAGAGGATGTAACGTTTCGTCAAACGGAATTACCATGGCGGCGTATCTCTTCAGTGTGAGTGACGTCATGGCAATAACGACTTTGACATCTTACGCCCTGTTTATAAAACGGACCCCAGGGGGTTATTAGTTCATATAGACATTTATATTTACATATTTACATATTTATTTACATATTTATTTATTTATTTATTTGATATCTGTTTTACGCCGTACTCAAGAATATTTTACTCATACGACGGCGGCCAGCATTGTGGTGGGAGGAAACCCGGAAGAACCCGGGGGAAAGCCAAGACCATCCGCAGGTTGCTAGCAGACCTTCCCATGTACATCCGGAGAGCATATATATTTAAGTACGTAGCCAAAGAAATAAGGAATAACCTCGCTAATTATCCAACTATTGTCTATATAGCTGAGTTAAAGATGATACACGTTCTCATTCGACTTGGTTAGCCATCAGCTCATTTTATTTGATATATGCATTTCTTTCGCGGTTTTGTTTAATTATAATTTGACTCGTTTTCTTCAGTGAAAAGTTGTTTGGTGTCTACTGTGTTCCCTGTAACTTATGCACCGTACCGCAGAATCCAATACCTGTGACAACAACTGTGAACAAATCTGTTCGCAACCATGCAGTATGTAAAAGTTACTGTACATTTGTAAATTTTAGTAAACTGTAAATTTACAGCTAACACTGGACTGAATATAAACGGTAGTGGTGTGAAGTAATCTTGAATGCACCATCCATCAATAAGTTGGCGTAGCTGTGCACTAAATACAATGTAAAGTCGATAAGCCGATGTAACATGGATTGAAGGGTGCAGAGTAGGCTTATGAAGCCTGTCTTAACTATTCATAGAAGCGCATAATTTAGTGCATAGATAATAAGTATGTTCCTGTTCCGATTCCACAAAGCCACTTTTGGCTGAAGTCAAAATATGAAATGTTGCTTAAATGCTTATATACAGAGAATATAGAGCTTAATCTGGAAACATTTAAAAAGTGTTACATTACGACAAATACATCCAAATTTTAACTCCTGCAATTACAAACTGCTTACTATGCCGAGGTTTGAAGTTTTAACTTACGCTAAAAACCACTTCGTGGAATCGGACCATTCCTGTCTTTAGTAGAGTCTATATCGATGTTATCCAAGCAATGCAAAAAGGAAGATCACATGGAATCAACTAAAAAATTTATTATTATATAACAATAAGAGAAATGAGCTTTATAAAGTCGGCTGCACTCCGGACAATGAATACATAATTAGGATAGTATACAAAATGAGTGAATTATGCCAATAACTTACCTCCGACAGCCATCGCCATACACATCAAACGTACTGTATAATGAACATTGTATATATATATATACATATGATTATGGGATAATATTGGGGATAGTGTGTACAGGGATGATGCAAAAAAAGCGCTTCGAGCATCAGGTGTGAGACGTGTAATCTCAGTACCTCATATAGCACACAGGACCTCTCAGTTGCATGCAGGAATTTGCTGCGCCAGTCTTTTTGACTGCAATGGTCTCGAGAAAATGTGCCTCATATATATATATATATATATGCTAGATCGTTTATGGTGCGAAGACTTTGCTATGATCTGACTTTACATAAGGTCAGATGTATACGTCGATTTTATGACAGCCTAATTAGCCCTGATTGATCGAACCGTTACGCATTACCGATAAATGGGTTTATGTGATTTATGGTTTCATCACACTTGGCTGAAGTTGTACGACCACAGCATAAATCAGCGCCCAAAATTTTATGCATACATTTAAGTGCTTAATTTGTATTAAAACTTTAGGCTAAAGCTCGAAATTCCTCACGATGAAATGGGGCTCAATAAATTCATAATTTGCTATTTTTTTACTATATATATATAATACTTTCAAAACCACATGTGACTAGAATATAGTTGTACATTCAAACACTGTATCAGTTAATTCGGGAGACTAATAATGCATTAAACTACTTTAAAAATGGATCATTTATTGAGACAGATAGTTGTAACTGAGTATGCCTCAAAAGATGCGTAGATTTCAGATCACAAATTGTGTATCAGAAGTCGTGACACATCATCTGAGGTGTAGTATCAAGGACAGGGGCCAACTTATTTTTAATATCAACTTCCATTATACGGACAAGATCTGTCCTAAAAGGAACAACTTTTAAATTTATTTGCCAGAAATAAAATGAAACTTTCCCCCATTATACCCATAACGAAGGAAAGTAATAACGCTCGCAGCGTTCTGTTGTTTGATACAATTACGTTATGCTGTACTGAAATACAAACCAACATGTCAGCGAACGTCAAGATCGCGTGTAGTTAGCTTATCTTTTCTTGTTCAAGCATTTGATAGTTTGAGTAAAATATCTCTTATGGCGATGCCTTGAAAAAAAATTGATGGCTAGTTCAATCCATTTACATTCTATTCTTAACCAGGTAATTCAATCATACCTCTTAGCCCATGCCCTCAGTCACATGATCATAGTCGACATGTGATGCCAAGTCAGTCTTGCGCGCTGAAGACGGACACACTAATTAGTCACAGTGAATATAACTTCGCTCTGGTACTTCATTGGTTGAAATGTGCTACATGTATTGTCTCGTATAGAGCAAGAATACAGGGCCTGTGTTCAGATGCTTTTCTCCTCTCCGGCGTAAACAAGCTCATGTGCAAAAGCAAATAAACCAATCAGAATAAATCACATAAGCATTCCAGAAAAGTTCATAGCTCGGGTCGAACAGCTTGCTTGTAGGCCCCTACAGATGGACGGAGACGAGCCAGTCCGGTCGCCTTCCTGGAATGTTATGAGTCAGCATCTTCACTTAGTTACATTTACATAGCCGGGCTGTATTAGAAAAGTTTTATATATAGTTAACAGTCACCTTGTTTTCCATTAGCTTATCCGGAGTTTAGTAATAATCTGTTCGCTTACGTTTTTTGGCACACAGCATACATGAAACAATCAAGGCAATAAGTCCGAAGGCTCCTGTTGCGGCTGCTAGAGCTATAATGGTAGTTTCAGCCGTGTCAGCATCCATGCCTAGCCTGTCCAGGAAACGGGTCTTCTGTCCTAAGGTTCCGTTACAGGCCAAAGATTCCGAGGATAAATCAGGATTAGTCGTTGAAGCCTGCAGATTAGAAATTGGAGCCTGTGTCCTAGCGTCCGAGGTGAGGCCTGTTGGCAGATAATCACCAGTAAACGAGGCTTCAGCCTTATTGGTAGACTGCATCTGGGTTGTTGCTGCTGCTGCTGTTGTTGTTGTTGTTGTGATTGTTTTGGTGGACTTGGAAGCAATTGGTCTTAGCAAGGGGGTCATTTCACTGACCGCCGTGGATGCAGGGGTAGAGTATGAAGTAGCAATTGTCGTTGCTCCGGTCTGCTTTGGGCTTGGACACATGGGAGGCAAATCGTCATCCCCTTGAGAAATCCTAAACAAACACGTCGTCCAGAACAAAACTTTCTCTTCAAACAGGTTTTCTCCGACAGATCTGTCCTTGGACATTCCTAACGAGAGGACCAGAAACCGTTCCGACCCTTCCTCAAATTGCGGCCAAGGCACGGCCACGTTCTTTTGGGGATAGTTGGGATTTCTGCAAGATAAGAAAACATAATTATAAATACACGAACTCCTTTTATAAATTTAATTTATGCTTTTAGCTGTGCTCATTTTTCAAAGAATTTTGCTGTGGACAGAACGTTATAATAATGTTGCAATAATTACACAGTCATTTGTAAATTACTATGCACAGTGCAAAAAATTCTTTATCACATCACTTCCTGGACATATTCCAGTGTTTATAACATACGTGTAAAAAGCCCCAGATTTACGCATGGTTATAAGACAGCGTTTGTCAAAGGTTGTGTAATTTACAAATAGGCCTTTGTATAAGTAAGATCCATTCAGTTTCCTCGTTTCGTTAGGATTGCATAAGATATTACTGGTGTGGCTTAAATCCAGAATCATTCATGGAGTTTCTCTTAAAAACAGTTAGAGCTACTTCTATAGCCATGTTATTTTGTGTACAAGCGTCGTAGGATGCCATTGACTTCCTTCTGAAAGAGCAAAGGTTACATTCTACAAGTCTACTTGATAGGCTATAGCGGAAAACACTTATTAATAAGCAGGCATTTAGACAAGGTTAATGGGATTAAAGCTCAGGTGGACAGCATAAATCCAGGAACAGAAATGCAAGAGACTGCTGGCGACATACTCCAGTACCTTTAGTAGTAAAGACACAGAAAACACTTAGTCTACTAGTAGGGATATAAAAGACTGTTGAAGACAAACTAACTCACTCTTGTGAGAGACATATACATGAACTTGGAGACATGCTGCCTTTAGCAGGCGATATAGGAGCTTGGTGGAGACGTTATGCGCTGCGTAATATATCTAGGTTAAAGTTTTAAACAGATTCTGTTGAAATAAAGTTAACACGAATGTTGTTCTACAGCAATGGTTGGTATGCTAAGCGATTATGACATTTATGATGAGGGTTTTGCGATCAGTGATATGATCATTAAATACATTAATTAAATTAAAAAATATACTTTTTTGGTGAATGGTGCCATCTAGGCTATGTCTCGGTACAGGGCATGTACCTGTTGCACAAGAAGAAGCAACACTGACATATACGTGGAAATGAACATAGCTCTTAAATAGACGCCAAGAATTGAAATACTTTGCAGAAATAACCATCAACGTCAATTTATGGAATAAAAAATGGTTTACAAAATATACGAGAAATGTTTGGTGTATAGTGGTGTTAGTGGTGTGTGTTTTGAGATGATAATGAGATCTAGAAAGTCAATCAATGAGATGTTTTCATGTTAGTAGGCATAGAAAAAGATCTACAGCGTTATTATTTTCTTTTTCTGGATTTCTTTTCAACAGAATGAATTTAGCCATAGATATCAAGCGCATGTTCCAAGCAATGAATTTCTAGGACTCTTGGCGCTCTAAATTTCGCCACGCCCAGTGAATTAGTGCTGGACAAATGGGAATTTCTTTGATATACAGGACTAGAGTTAATTCTACATATCTACAGATCTTAAAGCATCAAACCAGAGACTTACTGTTCATCCAGGACATAAGTGTACTCATCCCGGTACACTATTTTACCCACTATGGATACTAAAACATGTAAGACAGTGTTACAACTTGTTGTATGGCGTGGAGAGAGAAAGCCGGCTGGATATTCATATACCTCTTTTTGTTCCCAAAGACACCATGCCATCTTTTCACCTCAATTGATAAAACATAGAGGTTCACTTCATCAAAGACCAAAATGAGCAGGCCCATTTGCTCTTTGTCTCTCCTTCCTGACGGGGAAACCAAAGTTTCAAACAAGTTATGTACCACTATTTAGGAAACTTTGTTTGCATGTGTTCACGTAAGTCGAATCACTGTTTCTTGGCGCATGCAGCGTGCCTATTGTTCTCTTAATTTTCTAAGTGGAATTCAATTTCCTTGCATGTATACCTAGTGCAATAGGTCGAAGCTTCTATTCCAGCTCTCGTCGACTCGCTGCGCTATGTATGTCATCAATAGTATCACGTTAGTCTATTGGCCTTGCAGTTAATTGGTTCATACCAAGAGTTGTGAGCCGATTCCACAGTGTAATTTCTGAATTATGACAAAGTTTAAAACTTACGGGGCTCGGGTTTTGGTACAGGAAGTTGATATTTTCACAAATTTATCATTGGATAACACTTCTGAATTGATCAAAATTTTAATTTCAGGAAGAAAAAATATGTTATAATGTATTTCAGGGCAGAAATGGCTTTCAGGAATCTGTTCCTTTTTCCTCTAATTATCCTCTACTTGCCGCTAAGGTGCGACAAGACAACGAGGTGATATACGTGAAACAACGTGACGATGAATTATCAAAGACATATATTACATGTCTCTGTAAGCGAGAAAATGGTGAACAGCATTGCAGTCTTAGCAAGTATGTACGTGTACCGCACAGAACCGGAATCTTACTTCCAGAAAGCTCAGGAAACATGCAACTTGTCTACGTGTAACAGGGCTTACGCATTACGCATGCGTTAGACAGCGATGTTATGATAGACATTCAAATGTCGGCAGTCTACCAAACAACATGTGTAGAACCACAGGAAGAATGTGTTTCCGTCTGCGTTCTTTCATCAGCCTTGATCTGTTGTGTGCATGATATAACCTTTAACATCAGCTTAGGTACAATGCGCCACGTATCAGATATTTAAGTGTGGTTTCTGTCACTGAGGCTGTGCCTAGTGACATGTTTTGAAGCCTTCATCATATTTTGTTACCCTGCATGGTTTCGATCAAATCGTGCAGTTGCGCGTATTGTCATTTCACATTAATTAAATTAATGGGTTTCTATAAAATATAAAAACATTCACCTTTATGATACATTTAAAGATAAAAATGATACATATGTTGAAGATAACTTTCATTTTATTTACAACCGCATGAGCACAGTATTACTTTACAGAACATCACAAGTACACATGTGTTTTATTATACAACACTCAGGTTTGCATTTGAAATTGGCCAGAAGACAAAACGGTGAAAATTTCTTCAATTCAAGCTCGATACATACAGAATGAAGACAATTGCATTTAAAACATTTCAAAGTTTCAACGTTCCTAAATTGTCAAGCACACTGAAACTTGTTTTCTTTTCAATTTTCAGCCATATAGAAAGGACATGGGAGAAAAGGAGTCACATACTTACACGGTGAAATGGAATTCTTATATACTGATGTCAAAATAATTATAAATTCACATTATAAAAAATATACAAATCAAATTTAAAACACCAAGAGAAAAATACAACCATATCCTCACATTATAAAATGTATGATAAACAATTCTAGGTTTAAGATGTTACAGTACTGGGTATGTCAGCAGCCTGATCCAGCAGGTTGAAACGCGCTCTTTTCTTCTTCTGTGTTTTTTTTTTTAAAATTTTTTCGTATTTTTTTGTTTTTTGCCAAGTTTGCCTTCTTAAAGCAAGACTCAATTTGTTCTATGATAGACAGTTTTAGTCTATTCATAGGAATATAATATTTTTCATACGCATTGCCTAGATCCGACTATGTCTCATTGAACGCTAAAGGAATATTTTCAGAAGAGTTACCATATTGTCTTATGAATATTGCCTTATAATCTTAAAAGAAATGCCTTTCTGTCTGATAGGAATAGCCTCTTACAACTTTTGTAAGAACTGGCCTACTACCATATAACAATTGCCTTATAAATATCTAAAAAGAATTGCCTTACTACCTTATTAAAATTGTCCTATTTCTTCTTTTCCGCTGTGATGTACATACATGTATGTAAATCTAACTTTTCCCCATAAGGTAATTTAGAGGGATTCCAACTAGATATCTAAAAGGTTCTCGTCTACCAAGAGACAGCTAACCGGATTTCAAAATTTAACGTTAACAAAATTTAGAAATTTAGTGTATAGAAATGAGGCGATAACGGAAAGTAACTATGCTCAAAAACGCCTGAGGGCATGATCTTGAATAGGTACACTTTGAAGAAATCCCTTTTCTCATTATCTAAGCTTTTATGTCATGATATGCGCTGAAGTGTTCGTAAAATTTATCTTCGGTACGCAGTCTTAGGGTAAGATATGATAATCAGGACTGAATAATCCTGAATACAATATAACCTGAACCTGTATAAAGTAAGGCATTCACACATGCCCAAGAAATCATGTATCTTTGAATGTGACGTCACACTGAGTTTCATGCATATTTTATTCACACAAACTAAGGGCAGATAGTTACTTGTGTATGTTTCGAAAACTTGCGCGCCCAAATGATAATTCACCTGACAGTGAAAACACATAGACATCTGGACTCTGCCTCCATATCTCCCCCCCCCCCCCAAAAATATACAGCAGTTGATCTAGAAACAGATAATCCTGCAGACCATTCCCAGTGCTAACAGAGCCGTTAATACACTGACTGTTCCTGTTCGACTACTGCTATTAGGCGTTTCCTGCACGATCCAGATTTTTCCGGGTTTTTTCGTAGGTGCATTTGTTTTCGTTTCTGCTGGTTTAGGCGTAACATCTGGTGTGTCCGGTTCATTGGGCTTCTCTGCAGAAGTTGGTTTGGCTGTTACCGCTTTGGTTGTCTGCGGCTGGTTTGGTTTAGGCGTGGGATTGGTGGTGGTGGTGGTCACCGTTGTTTTCATTAATGACTTTGTTGTCTGCGGCTGGTTTGGTTTAGGCGTGGGAGTGGTAGTGGTAGTCACCTTTGTTTGCGGCTGGTTTGGTTCAGTCGTCGTTGTTGGATTTGTCGTTTCGGCAGGACAGGTAAAGGAGGAGTCCCCTTGGGAGGGAATGCTTCCCGGGAAGCACGTTACCCAGAACGGCATGGTATCCCCTCGGAGGTTCTGGGAGACGGAGGAGCTAGGTGGCATACTCCTGGTGAACGTCAGATGTGACTTAGTGTTCGGGTCATACGCGGGCCAGTTCACGGGCACACTCCGGGGGCCATTCGGGTCTCTGTCCAAAGGAACATATTTTATTAGACACATTTTCACAGCGCCATTGTAGCATTTACGTAAATGTCCCACCCGGACAGCCTGGAGGTTGTACCGTCAGATATCAGCGATGGAAAAGTTGCACGTCGCTAGCAGACAAAGGTGCATACGACATTGTACAATAAACTGGCGCATGCGTCAACCAATAAAATCCATTCTCACATCAGGCCAAAAAGGCAGCCTATGATCAGCACAACGTTACATAAGACAATTACATGACACAGTTCAACTGAAGTAAGGTTGAACATCAAAATTATCCCTCAATAATTAAGATATAGTTATCGCCACTGTAGCCTGTACCTCAACTCAAGAATAAAATGACGGTAGACAAAGTGAAATGAACAGTATACCATGTCGCAGACATCCAAATGCTCTACTGCTGGATCAGACGATTAACTGAATGGCTGATTTAAAGTCGCTGTCAACATCATTTCGTTCAAATACACATAAACTACGACATAGTCGTGTTTCTTTGTTTCATATGCCGATAAGTCTACAGGCGCACGGATCAACGGCAGGCAGAGAAGTAGTGTCTACATACTGTAGTGGACGCCTAGACATACAGGTATGATCAATTAAAAATTCCACTTAATTCGTGTAAATGAAAATTTTTATACCTGATTCAAATATGGAATCCAGCCCTGGTCCATGAGCTGTCCAAAACGAAATGCTCTACTGGGTTCTCCCGCAACTGCTCTGCAAGAGTTCACGGCTACCTCCCAAAAAGGTGCAACGAATGAATTTATTTATTCTTTTGATTGGTGGTTTACGTCGTACACAAGAATATTCACTCAAAAGACGGTGGCCAGCATTATGGTGGGAGGAAACCGGGTAGAGCCCGGGGGAAACCCACGACCATGTATAGGTTGTCCAACGCATGAAAGAACACAGCCGACTCTGAGTCATTATATCTGAATAACGTGTTGTTATGTAAATCTTTGAAAAGTTTCAGACAAAATTTACACCCTATGTAAATACTGAGTTCCCGACAATGAAACAAGTAGTTTCAATATATATGTTCAATGCACATTCAATATATAATGATGTATAATATATAATGTTATCTGAATAGGCTAATGTATCTGTAGCTATAGGATAGGCCTAAATAATGTTAAAAAATATGTTGCCACGGTTAACGACATATAGATCACACAAACTAGCTTATATGCCATTGTCACAGTTGGAGCCTTAGATGTCGTATGAAATAATGAAGCTGCTGAGTATTTCTTACACCTCAAACCGGTTTTCACGTGCATGATACGCAAAATGTTCAGATGTTATATTGATTGGCCTAAATACTTTCTATATATGAAACATGCATCTTTCTTTTAAGGAAAACGAGCAATTTTACCTGCAGATAAAAAGCTAAATGAATTACCCAGCATTGTCTGACTTAATCAGCAGCTAAAGACTTGAAAAAAGAGATGTTAAAAGTCAGTTATAAGTCCACATTTAGGTAAATGAAACACCTTTAATATAGCAGAATTGAGGGCCTTCACATGCTTACATCCACATGCTTCCGTGCTGGGGTGGCATTTCATTTATACGCCAACAGCCAGCATTATGATGGGAGGAAAACGGCTAGAGCCCGGGAGAAACCCGTGATCATCTGCAGGTTGCTGGCAGACCATGCCACGTATGGTCGGAGAGGTCATTGTGTTGCACTAACGTGCTAACCCCTCGGCCACGAAGACCCTCCCCCCCCAAAACCCCCTTCTCTCGTGTAAATATCTATATGTTGCAAATGTTATATTTAATTTACATAAGCACCTAAATCAATATGCTATAATTATTTCAGCCAATATTTATTTATTTATTTAATTATTTATTTATTTATTTATACTTTTATTTTTTCAAGGTTTTATTTATTCATTTACCTGTGTTTAATTTAATAAATATATGATCCCGGCACCTAAACAGCCAGTACGTATTATTAAAATGAATGAGTAGATTGTTACTATGTTACTCAACACCGACAATAGCTGTGCTGTAATTCTTACTCCTAATGTATACAGCCACAACAGGCAGGCTGTAATTACTACAGCTGAATTATAGGCACCATAGCCACACGCCACAACTTTAAAAAAACGGATACTGGATCTTCATGCATGTAAATACCCTGTAGCCCTTAGTCAGCTGGATTTGGAGATAAGAAGTCCCCATCCCAGTTATTGTCCAAACGTTTTCCGTCCTACCCAAGTGGATTTCAAGTGCTGACCAAATGAATGCTGCCCTTTTTTAACTACAGGGTTGCACTGTTTCTCTCAGGATCACGACCCAAATCTATGTAATGATCAACAGGCCCCGTCACATTATACGATATAAAACTATCTGGAAATTATTTTGATTTTTCAAAAGGCCACTGTGTCTGTTAGTTTCTTTCTTTTTGTTTGTTTGTTTTTTGTTTTTTTTTCATGGAGTTTCTGTCGGTGCTTAAATGTCGATGTAAAAATACCTTGATCTTTGTCATATCTGCAGACTAGAGCAATCCAAAAGTCCACATGATGTAGTGTAACAGCACTGCAGTAGCAAATCGCAATTAACCTAAGTCGACTCCGCGCAGGAGGATTGGCAGGACTGTATGCAGAAAGGACAAAGGACTAGATGAAACCCTGCGTAGGAATGGCTTATAGACGTAAGCTGCCGTCGTCCTGGCGTGTTTGCTAAAGGTGTGCAATCTAGACTGATCCCAATTGCACACGGGGGAAATCTTAACTGTAATCTACCACAACCCCGTATAACGGGAAGCCAGACACAAAAGGGGAACTTTTAATAAGAAACATGAGGTAATTGCCTAAAGATTCTATATATATTTATATATACCATTGAACTACTCTCGGTCGCCTTTTTAAATAATGACAAGCAGTTCCATGTGTCATACCCAGCATACTTAAACAGTTAATAAAAGCTTTTCAGTGAACAGCCACCTAACGAGTTTGGGCGACGGTAAGAAATGCCGCCATTTCAAAACGATTGTCCGCCTGTAAAGATGGGATTCTTTGTGCTCTGTGTGTGCACACATGCCCATAGAACCAACTGCAGGAAAAAAACTCTTTATTTATTTAACGGTACGCTCCTGGGCTATGAAAGGCTTTACACAAATACCTCGCTTAACTGTAAATGATGACAATAAGCCATATCTTTCTCTCAATGACAAACTGTACCTGGAAGAGGTAGCGGTATACTTGGTAAAGGATAAAAGTTGGGGTACACCCACGTTTAACAGATATCCACATACTTTGTGAGTATGGACTCCTCCCATATACCCGTTATGTATCCGGTGACCTATACTTATACTCTGTGCATATCGGGACTGCAGCCCTCCTGTAATATTATGAGGTTGTCCAAAGCCGATATACACTTTACGCTTCACTCAAATGCTGAATCATTGGCTCTATTTATCTCTATACGAACCGAATTACACAGAAACATTAATGCAACAAAATCAATCCCGTGGCCCGTTGACGTAATGATTTGGTTAAGATACATCCAACATTTCCAACTATGACAGGAACGGATGATAACATCTATGTTTTTTCTGTTAACCACGAAAGAAAGAATATGCTGAAACAAAATATTTGACAATTCTAAAATATATAATAACATATTATTTTGAGATTATGTATTGTAAAGTAATCATTGTCACATAGATCTTATTATCCGCTATTATCTTATTATCAATTTTGTCGGTTCTGTTTTGGAAGTTCGCAAGATATTCCGACACGACCTACATTGAAATGACGTTCCAGCATGAATTTTTACATATATTCAGTTAGTTATATTATTTTTCTGATGATTTGATTGGTGCTTGACACCGCGTTAACTAATTTGTGTACTGGTGACCACATGACTTCAATAATGGCCAATAATGCTCAATCACTATCTTGTTCAGATTGTTCAGCTCAGATTATCCTTCTGATTCGTGCAGATGACAAGTAAACGTTATTTTGAATTGTAACTAAGCATGGTAGGCTTTTCCTTTGGTCTTCTTCAGCGACAAAGATGAAAGACATTCTTCATCACAAATGGGGAAAATATTTGCATACCTTCACACAAAATGACACAATACATAAGAAGGCCTATTAACTCTTTAACAAGAAAAGAATTGACACACCTTAAATCTACAAACGCTATATATGTTTCAATCCACACTCTGTATACAAGCTAATATACAGCAAACGTTTTTTTATTCACACAGACGAACTGGTTTGATTATTTTATTTCAATATTCAGCATACATGTATCAACTGCTTGCTTTTACAGTTAACACAATGAAACACACGTTAAACTGTGCATCGTATAAATGGATTCCACCTTTGGAGGAAAATATGTCTTAAAATTCTTTTTCAGTTTGCGATATTCTGTTTTCATGCAAAGATGTCCGCACACTTCATATTAATATCCATGTGATAACACCTTATACGCCTACCCTAAAGCTCATCTGATTGTGTTTTCTTTTCAATCATTCCGTACGTAATGAAAGACTTTTCGACGAAAATGTTTCATAAAGTTATGCTTGTTATTTTACACAGCGAAAAAGAAGACGTCATATTTTTTAAATAGTCTGATAATGACATATGATCTACCAACAATGCTTGTGAATAGGGTAATTCAAAGCAGGACTTAATTACTTACCCCGATCGCATGAAGTTGCTCCAGTAATTGACGACCTGTTCAGCGAAGGCCTTATCCTCATCACTGACCTTCGGGGGCATCACATTGGCTTGAGAAACAAGGGAACTGAGGCCGAAAACATAGGGCAGCTCCGCTCCGTGGGAAGTGGGCATGGGTCCTATGGCAGCCGAGTAGTCAAACAGGTACAAGAAAGTTTTGCCGGTCGCCGAGTTCTGATGACTGTGTGCTCTGGCGAATTGGATCACGGGAGCCACGAAGAATCCATCTCCGTACGCCGTGAAGGCGTCCTCGTAGGTCGTAAAGGTGCCTTTGGTAGGATATGTGTCCCGGACGTACTTTTCAGCGGTGATATTTTCTTGCCCAAGCTTTCCTCCAACAAAGGCTGGGATGACGGAGTTGACCATATAAGTGGAGCTCACGCCTTCCGTCGTGACCAGCGTACTGTATTGACTTGGATTTAACACATTCCTGAACAGGTACAGCAAGTGGGTGCCTTCGTTACGGTTCACCCCTAGCATGACGTCCAGATCGTAGAAACCGATGGACAGCAGATAGGAGTGGTCCGTCAACAGTTTGGTGGGGTCGTCCGGGATGAAATCGCCATCGACGACCGGTACCCAGGCGGAGTTAAGCAGCCCTCGCACCTTATCCCCGCGGGCAACCCTGGACGCCCGGATGGCTAAGACGGTCGGTAAATGCATAGGCCCCTTTAAGCAATTCGCCATTTCATCGACAGACACGGAATTGTCTGCTTTATAGCATTCCGTTTGAATGCCGATGGCCTTGGCGAAATTTAAGGCCTCCTCTCTTGTGTTGACCACAGTCGGACCGGTCACTGCCCCACCTTGTAGAATGATTCTCTTGAACAGCCCTTTGCTCCTCTCGGACAGGGCGTGTAGGGCAGCGCTGCTGGCTCCTGATGACCACCCCATGAGAGTCACGTCATTTGGATCCCCACCGAAAGCAGCGATGTTATCTCGTACCCATTCCAGCCCCATTAGCTGATCCCACAAGCCCATGTTGCCAGGAGCACTGGCAGTTCCGGTACTAAGGAACCCAAAGATTCCCAACCGGTAGTTCAGCGTCACTACTACGACGCCGCCTTTCACTGCCAATTTTTGACCATCGTAAATATCGCCTCTCCCCGTCAGATAGTTCTCACCGCTCAGAAAAACTACAACTGGAGTTTTGCCCTGTTTATCGGGAACATAGATGTTTAAATAAAGGCAATCTTCATCACTACGTGTGATGGTAAGCGGCATATTGTCCCAGATGTTGTTTCTTGGCAGCACCTGGGTACAGAATGGTTTATTAAGATTCGCCACGAAAGGGTATTGAAATCTGTCCGGTTTTTCTGGCTTCTTGAACCGCCTCTGTTGAATAGGGGGCTTGGCGTAAGGAATTCCCAAGAATACATGAACCGTGCCATCCTCCACTTCAGTTCTACCGCGGATCAATCCCGCCTTCGTGTTCACTTCTATCTGTCCATAAGTGCTCACAAACAAAGCACAAAACAAGGAGGCCACCCATAGATCCATGATTCTAAGATGGCGGACTCCGTCCGAAAAGCTCATTTAACTTTACGAAAACGTCGTTGTCCTGATGTTTCCTTTCTTTAAATCTCGAAACTATTTCGCGAATATGTTTCTGCTTGAAATAAAACAGCGAATTTTAAATTTCTGGACAACGTCTACAACTCTCCAGTGGAGATTTGCTGTAACAGTTCCGTTGTGGTCAAATCTCGTGTTGTCCTTTCTCAGTACTCATGTAACGGGCCCTGAATCCGCCGAATGCTCTTCTGCCAGGGCACTTTCATATCAATGGATACAGTCTGTCCGATCCCCTCGGCCCGCGGAGATACTGCTGAGACAAGAACAGCGATTGGTGGAGATCTATACGTGTGTAACACTTGGGAAGAGATTGACAAAGTAGGAAGAGCACAAACATTAAGCTAAGTCCACCAACCCTCTGTACAAACACAGCCAAGTGAAGCTAGGCCAAAAAGACCGGGTAAATCTGTATCAAGCCCCTATCCCTCTGCATTCCCCGACTATATACCTCGCCACTAGAACGGGGCTCTCTTCGGGGGATTGAGAGGGAAAAACAAAACAAAAAAACACTTTGCAAGAAAACGCTTTTAAGTGTAATATTTTAGCAAAACACGAGTCTGCCTGTAGGAACACTCTTGATCTACCTGTCCTAACACGAGCCTCGGTGTTTGTTTTTTCCTCCTGTCACTCACAAAGAGAAACAACAGTTTGGGATTAGCCCCAGTTTCGTGTTGACTTACCCTCTGACGTGACGCTTAAATGGGGCTTCCGTGCCTCCATATAGGCACGAGGGATAGGCCCTGGGATTCAGGCCTCCAACTGGACAGAGGTCAATCCGGGGCATTTTTAATATGCATCTAGTTTTTTATTTGTTTGTTTGCTTTTTTGTTAAGTAAAACACATTTATGACTTCTGTGTAATTTCCTAACTTATACACCGACCTATAAGTGCGACGATTCCTTTGATAGATTTGATATACAAAAAAATATATATATATATATCTGCTGGAAGCTACAAACAGTCAGCGTTTTTACTTTACATGCATTCCAAAAGTTGTTGAAAGCCACGACCGGGTACAGCCGCATGTTCAGTCGCGAAATATGACATACACACTTTTCCTAACTTTTTAAAAGAGACACGCATAGAGACACCGGGTTTCTATCAAACGCCGTATATGCAGTTCATGTACAGGGAAAGAGCAGGCTGCTGTATTAAAGTTATCACTCGTATTCTCAGAACAGGTGCACAGATAACAGTAGTTATAGAATGGTAATGTCACTTGTGACATGCTCTAACCAATAAAGTAGTGATTTTAAATCGATATCCACACACTTGTTTTCTTTCTTATGATCAGTTTCGACTTTTAGGTTTAGCTGGTGTCTTTCGAAATCGAATCGCGATCGTGGTGTTTTTGTCTGCCTGATTATCTGACAAATACAAATAAAGATCATAGATCATGATTACGATATACCTTATTTGTCTTAGAATTCGTTCCAAGGAAAGGCCTTTAAAATGCTCTCCCAATAACAAAAAACAGAGAAGAGCTCTTCAATCATTTTATGTACGTCTGATCTGTATTGACTGAGAACTTTCCTGATTAACCACAACTCTATGTACAGTATGATGCAACTGATTTATGTTAAAGATAAGTACGATGAGTGCTATGACAATGCTAAGAACGATAACGATGGTGATGATAAGCAAAAATACTTTGGATGACAATAGGGTCACATGACTACTGACACATGTACGAATAACTATGATGATACGACGTAGATAATGAGTACAAAATCTATTGATGTTAATAAGGAATGACAAATACGGTAACTACGATAATAATGATGGCGATAAGTTCGATTTTTAACGAAAATTAATGGCAGGTAATTGTGATGATATGTTAATGAAAATAAGTTCGACTTTTTAGGAAAATGAGGATCATACTAACAGCAACGATGACAATGGCGGTAAAAATAACGACGACGCAGATTATTTCAGCAAAGCAATGCGTAAATTGCCATAAAAGCTTTCTTCAATATTATTTTTTTAGTCTGTAATTTAACTTCTGGCTCAAGATCCCGAACAGAAACCCTTTTTTCTTTCTCCCTTTCTCTTCTGAGAACAAATTGGGAGGAAAATTATAAAGGTTTATTAATATTTTGATTTTGATTCATATGTAAGATTTCTTCGTGATAATTAGCCTATAGATTATAAAATGTTTTTAATAAAATTTAATTTCATATACCGGTAATAGATTTTGTCGCTGAAAGATAAAGCTAATTACTGTTTTAAGAATAGAATCTTTATATCTCTATCAAGGGCTATAAAAACTGACATTTTGTTATAATGACTCTGTCGGTGAGTTCCGTCTTATCCACCCACGTCACCATTACGTGGGCATTCCTCTAGGCCTATGCTGTTAACTAGGCATAATACCGCAGGCTTGTCTGAAAGGCATCAAAAACGTGCGTTTTCCTTGTTGACATAACGGGGAGTCGCACCACACACAGAAACTTGTCACAAAAGATGAACAGTAAAAGAAAATGATTCAAAATTGCTAACCTTGTGAAATACTTTTTACAGTGTAAATAAAGGTACGATGACGATGATTTGTTGGTATGACGTTGCCTTTCCGCAATGATGTCATACATTACTGATACAGTGTCACTGTGTGTGAAGGACATTTGTAAGAAACGTGTGGGTCTTATTGGCTCTGGCGTTTAGAGCGTTGGCTCGCCTTTAGTGTCATGGGCCAGTTTCACAAAGCGATTTGGGGCTAAAGCCCAAAACTTCAATCATTTTTAGAAAACAAAATTTTTGATGCTGTATGCTCAAATTTAGCTGAAATAGCCCTATGACAGCATGAAATCAGTGGTCAAAATTTGACAGACGTGATGCATGTATTTCACCGTTTCGTTTGGGCTACAATTTTAGGCTAAAGCCCAAAATCGCTTTATGAAACAGGCAACAGGGGCTTTAATATCCAGTGAGGTGGAATGTTCGAATCCAGCTCTCGTTGCTTTGACTGTACTTTACGTCAGGCATTTGATGAAGAGCGTCGTTATACTCTGTCCCTTTAATCCTGATCGCCGGGAATTTTAAGACATTCTAGATCTAGATTTCTGTAGACGAACTGCTTTCCGGCGGAAAAAGTCGGTGAACTGGAGTGTTTACGCCTTGCATAAGTGAAGAACATTTTTGAGTATGGCGTGGAACAGCATGTAATCAGATCAATATATACATATGTAGTTGCGTACGATTTATACATCACTGTGAAAACGAGGCGAAGCCATGATGACTACAGTATTTAACAATACACATCGACATATTATTAAATTTTCAACTAGATAATTTGGCCACCATGCGGCTGAAATATTGCCGACGTGGTGTGAAGCCATGATCATCCATTCGTTCAACTAGAGAATTGCTTTGGAGTGAAAATGCATGGCTTTTAATGCCTTCACGATGTCTCGAAATATCAATATATAGACGCTTTTATTACCCAAACACTGAAGAGAGTAAAGTTTGTTACGAATTCCCCCCGTGTTTTTAAGCACATACAGGACTGTACATACATACATTTCTCTGCAACAAGGGAGCCGTAGAAGGAAAGCTTTATATTCTGCTGTTTATGAAACACATGCCCCTCTCTTGTGCAGTTAAGATATATATGCTCTCAAATTGGAAGCTCTGTTTTAAGCACTTTTTTAGAAATCCTGCCAACAAGATATAAAATCTAGAAAATTAAGAATATTAATGAAAAACTAGTGCCCTCGAATTTTTGCTCAGATGGTGTCCACTCTGGGGATAATGAGTGTAGCAACTTTGGAAGCCCTAAATCTCAAATAGTTTTGTGCCTAACGTCATTTATTGCACATAGCTAATATTACTTCGCATACGATTTCACTACAGACACCAGTTTGTAGATTTCATTCTTCTTTTCACTTGTCGCCACGATATGGCTGAATATTGCCGATGTGGCGTTAAGCCATAATCATTCTTTCATTCTTCTCACTTGGGCGTATTTTCCTGTCCGCCTGTCGATCCCATTAGTAGGCACACAGCGTTCCATTGGATCCCGTAAATAGCTTCCCTGGCCGAATTCGCAACAACTGCCGCATCTCCCACAAAGTGAATGTCGTCTTCCAGTCCACTTTTTTGTTAAGTAAACGGTCCATGTTATGAAACAAGCTAAGGGTTAATGGTTAAAGGTGCCTGTCCCAAATACTCATGGGGTACAGGTTCATTTCCGGTCTGGCAGGGACTGGGAATTTGCACATTTCCTGCTTACAGTGTTTGCTGGTCATAGGTGATATAAGGCGATAAAATGTCCATATTGGTATGTCACATGTGCGAACACATATCAAGTAATTTACCAAAGGTCGGTGTCTTACGCTGACTCTCCTGTTTACTTCACCCATAAACTTGACCAGTATGGTGATGAATAGAGTAAATAAATAAAATAAATGTTAAAAGATATGATGATAAAAATGCTGAAGAATGTGGTGTCAAAGAACTGACCGATGGAATACCCATGTTAAAAAGATAAGCTTACCTAAACCTGATCCACCGATCGATGATCAGGCAAAAGACAGAACGATATCCATACATGTACGAAAAGAGCTGCTTATGTCGGCTAGAAATGATAAGAAATTTGTACTAGTTGTACACATTACTGTGGCAAAAATGCAAATCCACATAATTTTTGTGTACTAGCAATATTGTGTAATACATCCATAATGACGTGTGTATCAGTGATACAGAATTTGTGTGCCGTTGGGAGATATGTATTGTGGATGTGCAAATGTGTATACAATCGTGTTACAGAGCAGTGTGTTTTGTACCATGCAGGCAAAATGACACATATATACAAATACTGAATCATCACCCTCCTGATTATAAGAAGGATCTCTCATGGTTTTATTTCCAATGAAAAACTCTTGAAATCTTCCGTCTGGCCTGCATGTTTGATTCTGTACATATAAAGTCGTTGTCACACGAACGACAGCTTGCATAGGTGAGAGAAGGTCCATGGTATATGGTTTGCACTGCGTGTTCTTGCCCTAAAGAACATGACCAAAGCTCTGTGTACTCTACCTCAGGTGTTATTTGTACTCCAGAGATCACCTCCGGTAGTGACGCTGATCCGACCATAGATGACGAGGGGAGGATAATCCAGGGGAGCGTGACTGACTCAGACGGCTACACGTCCAGGTGTCTTGTGTTAACACGCGGCACTGGGGCCGTCCACCATCACAGCATTTGTGCCCCCACCCCCACCCCCACCCCCACCCCCGCCATTTTTAACCATCACATTTAGGTTTTGTGGAAGCCGAAGGAGGATCTTTGGCTACCTCGCGAACTCGCCCTTAGTAATACAGGCTAAGGTAGTGAGGCAGCGAGATAGCGAGGTCGGTCCTCTCGTTAGCTCTGTGTTCTACTGCAGGAGCAAAGTTAGCTCTAGGAAGCTCCGGCGCTCTTGTACTCATTACGTTACCGTGCTCTAAACTTAATGAGTGCAAGTGCGGATCTACCTGGAGGTACGGAAGGTAGTGAGGCAGCGAGATAGCGAGGTGGACTGTCTCGTTGTCTCTCTTCGCTACCTCGCTATCTCGCATTGCTGCCTCGTTGCCTTGCTACGTCGCTCTGTGTTGGAAAGTCTTAGGTAGCGAGGTAAAGACAGTTCCTTTCTGTTCCCACATGATTTCATGCTGTTTTTGGTGGCCATATTTTGATAAGATTTTAAACACGCTTTTATGGGAGGAGCTACGAAGAACGAATTAAAAATTTCAAAGTTTTCCCCGAAAGTCCTAAACAAACTCTGCTTTTCTTGAAAGCTGTTCAGAAGCTATGCAGTAAATAAATCACATGCATAAAGCGTGAAAAAAAGTCTCTACACTCATCTGTCTGTTGTTTGACAAAATTATATTCAGTAGCCAAACACATGCCATTTCCAAAATGCTGTATGCATGGACTTCAGACACAAAATGCTTATCAATAATAACCCAATACACATAGCCTTCGAGGGTCACTTTCTTAAAGTATTAAAACTATTTTGCCGTTACCGTTTTTTAATTAACAGTGGATTTCAAAGCATTGTGTATAGTATAATGAACAAGTATTTCACGACATCTCCGGCCATTACGCACTAACAGGTGAAAACATTGCTCGTCACTATGAACCAGGTAAGCAAGAACCTAATCGGCAGGTGTGGTTTTAATCAGTCAGGTGAAGATCGGCAGGCGTCAAATTAAGAGTCAAAACATTAAACATTATCCTAGCAACGGTTAATCAAGGAGTTCAAGTGTAACTCCTGTGAATCAATTATGTAACAGGTGAATAATTTGCTGAATCGATTACGGAATACTGATGTCACCAATATCTCGAGCAGGCCATCCTGTAGGTACTTAAACTGAGGGGTGGTGGTGGGCCATTCAGTCAGCTAACTGCATTCGCCACTGTGTTAGGTCCGTCGGAAATCATTCAAGGTAAGTAAAATATACGTCGTAGTTATAGATTCTTGTCCACTTTTACCAAATTCACTTTTACCACCACTTAACATAGTGCTGGAAAACGTATCCCGTTTGCGCGCTAGTGTTAACCTATATGTGACAAGCTGTTTTGTTTATGCCCTGTAGCTGAAAATGTCTGAAAATTAAGCCAATCGAATGCAAAATCTTCTAAGCAATTTTCTATAATTATCATTAAATCTAATTTTGACCAGAGAATACCAACGCTAATCTCGAGGGTTTTTCTCTACGACTGATCATTGACTGAACGGTTGTGATCGCTGTACGGAAAACCAATTGGCGTTATTTCAGATCCTTACCGATGTGCAGATTCCTCCAATTTAAACAATAACCCTCATAAACATCTAAGAAAAACAATGCATAGGTAGAATGTTCTTTAATAATATGTTATGTTAAAAGGTGGATAATTAATTTAATACTCTGTCATTTTCTGTCAAGTTTGAACTCCGAGAATGAATGAAGAAATGAATGATTATGGCCGAACGCCACGTCCACATGAGATAGAGTGTCACTAATTATGAACAGTTAATAGATCTTATTTGTTTGATTGATGTTTTACGCCGTACCCAAGAATATCTGACTTATAAGACGGCGACCAGCATTGTGGTGGGAGGAAACCAGGTAGAATCAACAGGACGTGGCCGCTGTCGTATAAGTTAAATATTCTTGAGTACGGCGTAAATACCAATCAAATAAATAAATAAATCAAGATGAAGCCCATCCTCAGGTTACTGGCAGACCTTGGCCGGAGAGGAAGCCAGCATTGCTGGATTTCAACTCCATTACAGGGTACATGAGATGAATATGGGTCATTGCGTCATCACCCCTTTCATATACATGTAACACCAATAATTCTATAAAAGACCGCCACATCATATCCAAGATCACCGCTTATCCTTTAAAACACTACCAGGTTTCCTTTAATCAAAAGACCAGCGTGCGCTAAGTGTAATATTTAGGCCTATCCTTTCAACGTCTACAACTGAGCATTCATCTGTTATCCCTACAGGAGTTAGGAAAAAATAGCTGCAACCAATATCAGTTGTCTTTTCCTTGTCAATTTCAGTGTTCCTTCATTATCCAGGAGTGGAATTTCCCTCACACAATGGGCTTTAAGACACTAAGCGTGGTGCTGGCTTTCTGTCTATGTCCGCAGACGGTGGACTGTGGACCGACGAGAGAACAGATAATGCGTTTCATGGACTTATGGTCCCGCTACAGCCCTGTCCTTGCACCCAACAAATTCTACTTACGTAAGTTAGCGTCATTTATATGTGTGCAGTAGACAACATGTACTATAAGATATGAATTTAAAATTTATAAACGAGTCTGTAATAAAAAAAAAAAAAATGATTTAACAGCATTGTTTTTTCAACCGTTTTTTCTTTTTCGGTATTAAATCTTACCTAATAAGTCTTTATCATTAAATTACATTCTTTCGTCTTTTTTGTTTGTTTTTCGATTTTTGGCTGAATAAGACGCAGTCAAATGTTTAATTTCCACGATGGATTGTCGGAGGTGGGCGGGGGTCACTCGCTGTCGTTTTTCTTTTTTCATGTTCAAGTTTAACGTTTGAGTTAAGTCAAAACTCATTCGACCCAAAAGTTCACAGTTTGATTTCGATCTCTGTGTGTTGTAGGTGAGACCTATCGCCGCTTTTGGTGGGATGGGGACGACAGCATACCAGTGAGGGCGCGGAGAGCTAATATTCTGGACCTTATTCACCCATTGCGAGAGTTTGAACAACCCGAGAAATAATCTTACACTTCCTTGCTACAATCCCGCACAAACACTCACGATTAGGAGCATATTTTTCATTATTCCAAGTTTTCACAGAGAGAATGTCACCGACGTAAACTACTCATGACATCTTTATTAATTCACCAAATTAATTTTGCTTAATATCGTTGAATTCAGAAACGTCTGCACGATTCTTGTTTAATCCGCGGCTAGGGGATATTATAATCGTGTTGATTAAGATCTCCATTTTCAACAGCTGCAATCAAAGTGCAACTCAGATGCATATCCTGATCAACAACAACTGATACACTAACATGATACTGGTTTTATATGCTGATTTTGTTCATTCGCCTACAACATTAATGGCGTCCTTCTGTCACTTGCAAAACTGTTGACCGCTTCTCTTTGAATAAATCCGTTTTAATTTCTGACATTACAATCTGCCCTTGTTCTTTGGTGGTTTGTGTGTGACATTACAATCTGTCCTTGTTCTTTGGTGGTTTGTGTGTGACATTACAATCTGTCCTTGTCCTTTGATGGTTTGTATCTGACATTACAATCTGTCCTTGTTCTTTGGTGGTTTGTGTGTGACATTATAATCTGTCCTTGTTCTTTGGTGGTTTGTGTGTGACATTACAATCTGTCCTTGTTCATTGGTGGTTTGTGTAGAGCGTTATTTGGAGATTGGTCTTTCGAGTATTGGCCCTGAAGGCCTATTTGGGTTGGCGCCTGGTTTACCAATGCCTAGAATTTGATAACCTAATGGAAGAAACAAAAATATTTCTGTTGTAAGCCTCTTTTAAGTTCGCAGTGCGCACAACCAGTTACTTGATAAATCAGATCGTATTAGGTGTTGGGCATCCTTCCCCTGTGTTCAGCTCAGGCGGCATCACATATCTTCCTGCCTGACTACATGCGGCCTTACATCAGAAGTGTAGTCAGGGTAACCAGTCAATTTGAATACTCGCAGCCTTCCAACAGGAGTCTAGTCAGGGTAACCAGCCCGTTCGATTGCATACGATCTTACATCAGCAGTGTAGTGAGGGTAACCAGTCCACTTGACTGCATACAGCCTTACATCAGTCCGTTTGACTGCATGCGACTTTTTATGAAATATTCTTAAACACAAGTAACACAAGTGGTAACACAAGCCTACCACACAGATCTTGCATCTTGGACTACTTTATTTATTTGCTTGGTGTTTTACGTCGTACTCGAGAATATTTCACTTAAACGACGCCGGCCAGCATTATGGTGGAAAGAAATCCACGACTATCCACGGCGGATCTTCCCACGTATATTTATTTATTATTTGATTGGTGTTTCATGCCTGACTAAAGAATATTTCAATTATAAGACGGCGTCCAGCACAATGGTGGGAGGAAACTGGGCAGAGCCCGGGGAAATTCACGACTATCCACAGCTTGCTGGCAGACCTTCCCACGTACTTCCGGAGAGAGCCAGCATAAGCAGGACTTGAACTCACAGCGACCGCATTGATGGGAGGCTTTAGGGTCATTATATTGAGCTGGCGCGCTAACCAACCGAGCCATAATACTAATGGATTAATCAAAGGCAAAGACTGAAAAGACCGCAACAATATTTTATACAGGAATCATAAAAGTTATTTCCAAAAACAATTCTCATATATGTTAAAGTCAGTAAACTTTAAGAAATTCTTTGGATCCTTAGTAAAAGAGGTCAAGTGCTAAACAATAAATCCACATACTATATAATATATATGTTTCTATGTAATATACAAAGGGTGGTACATTATTTCGTAGAATCTTTTGTAGGTAATGTTTTCATCAATCTATCTACATGTACGAGACCTGCCTCAACATACTGCCTGGCTATCTCCACTTATCTTGGCTAACATCTACATAGGCTTTCACATAATCCTGCACGTCACAGTAACCTCTAGCATATCGCAAACACACTCTCAGTGTACATTTACACAGGATACTGTACCCGTATTAGGGAATGGGACATTGTAACATGCTAGTCACTTTTGGATTCTTTTGGTAACATATTCTTGCAAGACAGACATGACAAAGATCTCTTTGTAACCTATTATTACAAGAGTTGATTTGATAAATACCTATGTAAAACTGAGAGCAAGCTTTTCTGTTATATGATCCAGCTTTTGGTGGATTTTTAGTTCAGAATAAATTATAACATCCGTAAAAAGCATAACACAGATGCAAACAAAGGGAACTATTTTACTGCCACGATTATTTTACTGGATATTACGACTATTTGCTACCTCTAGAGAAATGGTCATATTGAGTCCACATTTTGAAATCTTAAGCAATCCATACCCTGCATGGCATACTAATGCTACTGCTTGAGGTAGCGGCCTCAGTTGTCATTTTAAGAAAGGCACAAATTATTTTTGTGTTGATTCTGGATAAATCAATTCCACCAATAAGCAGACATCTGTCTGGGAGGCAGGTCACTGATTTGCCAGCAAACCTGGGAAGAGTTCTTCACTGACACATTCATTGGTTAAAGAAGTTTAACAATTAATAATATTATCAACTGTTTAACAATTGTAATAAATAACAAGTGCATTTTCTTGATCGTAAGACCAGTGGTCTCACGCTAAAACAAGTTTTGCAGTAATTCAGCAGTATATGAGATTAATTCATTAAGTGAAATAGTTACCCTAAGCAGGACATTAGCTCAACCAGGTTCGACCAAGACAATTTGGTGCATTAAGAACTTGTTCCTAGTATCGAAAACCATAGGAAAAAAGGCAGCAAATGAGAGGGGTTTCTGGTCCCATGAAAAAAACTTACCTGATTCTGATCGATGCCAATTCCACTGCAGAGCACTTAAAGCTATCAGATGTATGTATATGACGATAATTTTTACAATGCTGATTATAAGTTGTCCTATTTAATACAACTTATAATATACATCGTAAACTGCCCCACAACGACACAGGCCTTCGTCTGTTAGTGTTAGGGGAACAAAGCTAATCAGTCAGGTGACCACAAAGCTAATCAGTCAGGTGACCACAAAGCAGAGGTTTCAGCAGTTCACGGTTTGTTTACTGCCTTATTCATATCATATAAATGTCAATTTGTTACTGCATTTCTACCAGCAGATTTAAAAACAGAACATTTCCCTTATTTCCCCTTTACATACATGTTTGGACCTTTCCAAATCTTTTTGTCAGACAAATTCACGCGGCATATCCCTCCAGATCCTTGTTCAGATTCTGGCAATTGTGTAAATTATCTACATATATAATTTCAAGTACCTTTTTACCAACTCATCACCCTGCTGCGCCATGTTAGTGTAAATTAGGTGAAATTTTATGGGATTAACAGAGAATAAAATCAACTGCACATGATTTCTCACTAACTACTTGAATTTCTGTAAAATAGTTTGTACTACAAAAAATTCGATTCAAAGTTAAGTGATAAGCTAGTCTTAAATTTCACTCCATTGATCAGAAGCTAAACCAAGGAGACATATGTAAAACGCTACTGCAGTTAAACGGTAAACTTCTCATTACAATAATTCCCACACTTATCACAGCTGAAACATTTTATGATGCATAAAAAGCAACAAAACATATAAGAACAACATACATGAAGGTCTGAACCATACACTGCTTTGGCAGCAGTTGAGGAGCTCGGCTTGCTCTGAACCTTCAACAACGAGGAACACAAACTCTGAACAAGTAAATAACATCTTTAAGAAAACGGAGAATTACCTGACATGGGAAATTTCAAAACTGGCCGCTACACAAAATATGAAATTCCGTCTATCTTATGGATTCAATTTCACATTGCTGGTGTAAGTGCAACTGCACTTATATTACAGTATGTAACCCAGAAGGACATGTCGTGTCAATACCAACTGTTATGTATAAATTCTCCTGCTGTCACATCATCATACTCTATGGCTAACATCAGAACTGATGTCACAAATATTTGATATAATCATAACATTTATGAATTATTCTGTTTCAAATTTGGCAAAATATCTCCCAAACTAGAAGGTACTGGCTTCCAACTTTAGGCACGGACAAGTTAAGAGCTGCTACTCTGCCAATGTCCATTTCCTGCGGGACGGAGGGAAGGGGTCATCCTGATAAATCTGCTACAGGCTGATACTGAACAATGACATATGAAAAAAAAAAGCCTGGCAAACTGATGGAGGAACTTTCAAATGAGTCAATAATATGAAATAAGTATTTGTAAATATACGTGAAAAAAAAAACCCTCCAACAAATTCAAAGTCTGTAAGTGACAATATAGCCCAATCATCTCTTCTGATTAGTCTTGATGTGAGCGTATTATGGAACAATGTACACGGATAAAATGTAATAAAGAAGGGTATATGACCAACATCTCCAGTACTGAAACATGTAAAGCTGAGAAGGGATTGTGTATAGTCATTGTGACCATGTTCTCAACAGATTACAAGTATCAGTAAATCACAGAATAACATATACAATCTCTGACCAAACAAACGCACAGACGGACAAACATCAATTAATATGCACCAAATCACAAGCTTCTCACATACTCAAAGTAACATGTACTATCCATGATTCCCTCTCATCAGTTTTCAAGACATGAACAACTCACATAAACAGCGACCAATGGACTCAGACAAAAATGTTGCTATATAGGCCTCCCCAGCTCAAGAGGTGGGGATGAAAAGGGACAACTTTCAAATAATCACATAAAATTGGTCATCCTATTAATACTATACACTTGGACACACATACACTTAAAACACTATATCTGTAAAGAGCTTAAAATACAAAAGCAGAGGAAATCCAAAATGAATGAAGCTTTTGCAGCCAATTCTAAAAAGAGCTGTCATCAACTGATAATGTTTCAATCTGGGTTTCACATAATATTATCATTAATATGCAGTTAATTACACCTACTTAAATAGTATTAGTAAATAATAAATTTCTTCAGAATAAAGAACTGAAGGCCACAATCATGTGCTGCCAGTATGAATTTTAGTTATGTTAAAGATTAATGAAGGCATCAGAGGCCCATAACTTAAGATTCTTGCATGTATTTTCAATTGTGTGATTATATATAACAATTATGCAAGTATGTATAACAAGTAAAACATCATTAAAAAGTCCACAGGATCATACACAAAAAATTGTATTTAAAAAGTTCCTGGTAACACTGCGAGTTGAATAAACAGTCTAAAGATTTCAAGACAAGTACATGTACATAATACAGTTGAAATCCAGAGTAGCAGCTATACATGTGTCATTATTATATCAGCTGGCATCTATATATATACAAGGTAAGATCATACAGCCTCATATAAATCACAACATTGATTTCTGGACTATATTTACCAATAAAATTTATTTAATGAAGTACTTGTGAGATTCTAAATAACTAACAATACCATGCATCTTTACAACATACAAATGACACTGGGACTGTCAACAATCAAAACTGTCAAAAACACATTTATTACTGCACATTTACTTATTAAAAAAATTTGTAAACCTTCCACTTGTGAGCAAACATTTCTACTGGAACAGACAACTCTTAATGTGCTATTGAGCCAGGCTAGTGAGACCAATCTGTAGATAATGCAACAAATTATATGTTGTTTTTTTCATCACCATGTCCAAGGTGTGAATAATGCTTTAACATCTTAAAAATATAGCGTAAAATTTTTGTGAATTCTTTCACAGCCAGTATTAAAATGTGACTACATATTTCAGCCAGATGTTCACGTCCATAAAATGTACAATGTATATCAGTATCAAAACAAAAGGCTTCTCATGTATGTAAAAATGTAAGCAGTGATTTGTGAGGTCAATACTTTCATGGCTCCTGATTGGTTCTGATCTATTCTAGAAGCGCGTCATCCACATCCTCTTCTTGCCATTCAATCCCCTGGTTCTGCAGCAGGGTTGATAACATACTCTCCACACGAGTATTCTGAACATACAGTGTGTTCAACCGCTTGGACAAGGCCTTGATATCATTCTGCATTTTCTCCTGTCTTTCTTGAATAATTTCCATCTCATCCTGTAACAGATGATTCGATGAATACAAACATCTAATATATTTACTCAAATACACAAACAAAATAGCAGGGTAAAAAAGTATTTTAATCTATTTCACATAATGATTTATTTGATTTTTTTTTATGCCATACTCAAGAATATTTCACACTATAGTGGTAGGAACCCGGGGGAAGCCCACTGAGAAGAAGCCAGCATAAGCTGGACTTGAATCACAGGGATCACTTTAGTGAGAGGCATTTGGGTAATTACACTGTGCTGGCACGCTAACACCTTCGGTTCCCTTCACACAATGAAATAACATGTTTACAGGACATTTTACTATTTTGCAATGCTACTGAAGTGACAGTAATTGCTAATCTTAGAATTTCACTTCATTTTATTGTGCCCACAGAAGACAGTACATTGTGCCCCCAAAAGATAGTTTATTGTGCCCTCAGAAGACAGTACATTGTGTCCACAGAAGGCAGTTCATATACATAAAAGAAGGCTCATACATATACCTCTTACAAGAGAAACATTTACAACATGTAAGGCAGTCAAAGGACATTACATCCTCAAGACATTCCAGAAGTGTTTCAATCTTTTAAGCTGAGCTTTCAGAATACAAATCTGTGCTTTATGAAACTGACCAGTTCAGGGTTGAGAGCAGCAGAAATTGACGCCGTGGACAGCGAACTTGTTGCTGTGCCAAACAATCGTCGTAACAAGTTAGGGCTCTCCTGGTTTGGTAACACCTTTTCGATACGAATCACAAATTTCCGTCTCAAGAACTGTGGCATGATTGCCTCCACATCCAAGGCCAGCTCTACCTGGTATAAATGATTAATATGACTGGTGTTTAATGCCAAACTCAACACAATTTTTCATTTATACACGTGCATTCACACATATTAAGTTTTCAGGTGTCAAGAAAACTGGTGTAAATGGGGAAACTTTTCCTGAGGAATGATGACTGCAGTCCAAGCTGAATTGACCAGTGTTCTCTTGCAGTATATGAGTAAAATCTTTTACCCAAAGATTGCCCACAATTGCAAAGGTAGGAATGAGCAATACAGGTACAGAGTTCAGACCTGAATTACTTCAGGCTGGGAACAGTTCCCCAACAGGGCTAGTAATCACATATATGATTGACATTAAAATACAACTGAATGTTTCTTCACAAATACAGCAGCATCTGTAAATGAGAAAACAAATAACCTCAACATAACTGTCTAAAACACAAAGCTGAGGTATGATTTAAGAGAAAAATGTGATCTGTTTAGATTTATTTCACTTTAGTTTCTTTCAGCAAATCATGCTTGATTCCTTCTTTCCTGTCACCGACCACACGTCATTTTACCCATGCATCTGAACTCATGGCATGTATTTCATTTTTTATCAGATATTGTCATAAAATCTATCTAAAAATGTTCATGAAATCAGAAAACTGTCCCACTTTCTGCACCAGTTTTCCAAAATATTAACATGGGACAGAAGGATTCAAGTGTCAGAGAACTAATGCTTATTTTTCTATGTACAAACAGGACAGCCAGTGGCACTAACCTGCATAGCCAGCCTCTTCAGAATAGCCTGCTCTTGTACTGCTTTGATGTCGTCTACAGCCAAACCAACCTGGCAGGATGAGAATACGATATGCGTCATAATATGTATGGTCATACAAGACATGAGACATTTTCATACAGCAATAACAATGTTCTTGGGGACCTCCGTGGGTTAGTCGGTTAGCGCGCTATCGCAGCACAATGACCCGAAGCCTCCCATCAATGCAGTCGCTGTGAGTTAAGTTCAGCTTATGCTGGCTTCCTCTCCGGCCGCAAGTGGGAAGTTCTGCCATCAACCTCAGGAGGGTTGTGAGTTTCCCCCGGGCTGTGCCCGGTTTCCTCTCACCATAACGCTGGCCACCGTCGTATAAGTGAAATATTCTTGAGTACGGCGTAAAACACCAATCAAATAAATAAACAAAAAATGTTCTTTGCTGATACACAAGTGTAATCCATCATGGAGTGGGAAGGGGGATAACTCTTCAAACTACAATCCTAATTCCCTTTCTGTTACTTTAAGATTCTAACGAAACCATGGGGTACCATCCTGCATTCAAAGGATGTAATGAAAAGGCCTGGTTTTCACCTAAAATCAACAACCTGATTGTTCACTTGTACCTCATGGATGGATGGATGGATGCACAAATGAACACTCAGGAAGGCATCCATAATAAAGCCAACACCTATCCCAGCAGTATCTCTTGCCATTTTCTTGCTGTGGTTACCACAACCAGAAATATTGGAAAATTGAATTTTAGACAATTTTGTATTGAGTTTTCATGAAATAAATTGAATTTTTGATTCCATGGGGATGGAAAAAACTGAGTTTTTTGATTTGTTCGAATTGAGTTTCCAAAAAGAAACTGGCTATAAAAACCGTTTTTCAGCTTGAGGGGTGGTAATAAAGTTCTTGTCCTCCTCAAAGAGAGTTTTTTTTTAACTTGTATTTATTTATTTAATTGTTTTTTAACACCATACATGAGAATTTTAGCTCTGATCAAGAAGGTCTTTAAGTTGGCCATTCTGTCTGTGTGGAGGTCAGTGAAATGTTTAACATGGGCCTACTCTTATCTTGTAATACATACGGTTTACCTGAAGGTAAGTCTCCACTGCAATACAGCACAAAATTGTACACAAGGGATGTTGCAGTCATTGTGAATTTGAGCTTGTCATTTCATTTGATTGTACTTGACTCACCAGTAAGTTCATGATGATAATTGACATGAGGACCATGAATATACAGAAGATGATGTAAGATGTCTCTGGGTAGAAGACCTGTTCTTCGTTAAAAATTCCGTCGTACTCAAATTCTCCTATCATCATCACAGTTGTCTTTACCAAAGACTTGGCTGCAGAATCAAATGCAATCTGCAAAACAGTTCAAATGACAGTATAAAAAAAAGTGCCTTAAAGCAGACTGTCCACTGCTCTGTTTTTCACCACGTTCCAATTTTGTAAATCAATTTTCTCGTGACGCTTTTTTGTGAACGATGCCTTTTATACAGTGCCACAAAGGTGACATGATGTAAAGCAAAGTTATGAAAAACTGATATACGAAGTTTTGTGAAAGTGGGCCCAGCACATAAATGTAGGAAGGCAAGATGAAGGTTACATTTTCCAAATTCATTTCTTTGCCTATTTGTCTGATTGTTGTTTTGTCTTGACTTGTCCTACATGAACTCCACTGTCAATCCCATATCTGGAATGTCACTATACCAGTGGAGTCATACAACCTGCCAGGAAGTGCAGTCCCAGGAGGGCGTGTGATGCCATAAACATGGCTTTGTTTTTAATATCCTCTAAGCACCTAAGGAATAAAGGTGAGGCCGCCGAAAATGTAGTGTGCATATTTGTGAGTGTCTTTACTTGGGCAGAAGACACAAGATAAGTAGCTGAGTTGCAAGTTGGCAGAACTCTGGCACTACTCCAAGGAAATTAAATGGTAGGTTGTATGACTCCACTGGTATGGCGACATCCAAATGTCGGAGCAACAGGTGACGTCACGTAAGACTAAGCCATGACGGTAACAATGTACATGAGCTCCGGGTCACTGGTATTTTATCTCAACATACCTGATTCCTGAACAGTGTGTTGAAAGCCAGTGCAAAGGCAATGATAAAAAGCAGAAAGACGATGAAGAACTGAGCGAAAGTCTTGAGAATGTCCGTGAACATGACCACGTAAATTCCAAACCGTGGGAATTTACGGATGAACAACACAAGGTCGATCCAAGCCAGGAAAATGGCCACTGCTCCAAGGTTCCATTGCCAGTCCTGTCAGTGTAATGAACAGTCACAGGGATATTATCTGTATCCAATACCTTATGATTTATCCGTTTATTTGAATGGTGTTTTACACCATACTCAAGGATATTTCACATTTTCTGCACTACGGTGGAAGCAAACCAGGCAAAGCCTTCCACTGGCTTCATTATGAACTAAGATCACTTTAATACAGTGAATACACAGCATGTCATAAACCTATTAGGAAACTAATGTCACTTTTTTCTTTTATTCAACAGGTGTCTGCTGCTGTACTCAAGAATTTATCACTTAATTTCTAGCTATCGTGACAATTAGGTTTATGGGTGGAGAACACTGACGATCCTGCAATGAGATTTGCATATTATCAGATGACTCGTGTCCAAGTATCAATTCCATCATTTTAACAAAACTTCACTTCGAGAAGTGGGATTTTGCATCACATAAACTGTATTCCTTTATATATCCCAGCTTCCAACCACAGCAAAAAAAACTTATTTCCCATATCTTTCACGAGAATTCAACTGGGAATGAGAAACTTGTAACCAAGTATCTGGAGTTCTGCTGGATCAGAAATCACCATGACATGGAGCAATGAAGAAGGGGCAATGTGTTAAATCTCACCAGACGGGATCCAGTGATGCGTTGACACTCATCAAAGTCCAGCACCAGGAGGAAGGCTGTTACATAAGTAATCCATTCAATAAGGTTCTCAAATCCAACGTAATTCAATTTCGCTTGATACACTTGGAACAACTGAAAATACATAAAACACTTGTTCAGTGCCTAAAACGATGATGACACCACAGAGTGTAGTAGCCAAATTAGCAAATTTTACTCAGGTTTTCAAAAACATTTCACTAATACAACAGCATTCTAGAACTCTAGAGGTAAAACCATGCATAAAGAAATGGTACAAAGTAATAAATTTATTTGATTACTGGGCATTTACTTTGTTTTTGAATTGACATTGACTATACCCAAGAATGAATGTGTACCGACCTCTCTGAGAAGGTTCCATCCTGCCAGTCCCATTATCACGTATTTCCCAATCCTTTCAAACGTCCCCTGCACTATGCCAGCAGCCAGCACATTCTGGCAGTCAGTCAGGTTAGTTTTATTTAGTGCCAAACGTCTGTTGGTAAAAAGATGTTAGTGACAATTAATTCCTCCTGTAAAGGCATCGAAATCTTTGCACAGTGGAACTGGTGTTCACCGACCATGCCCGCTACCCCAATAAGATGTAGGTTCTGAAAAGATGTCGGTTTGTGGAAGGTGTCATGTCCAACAACAACAACAGTCACTTCCTAGTACCTTTATATGGGTTTATAGCTGTCACTAACAAGCAAAGTTGTGTGCAAGCAAGCAACGTGAATGAGGTTTCACTTGTCGAAAGTTTCACATTTCTTTAAACAGGGTCTACTTGACAAAAACAGGTGAGTACGTCTGTGGCAGCACTAAAATTCATATGCAAATACATGTAGGTCTTTTGTTTACTTGCATTTCTGGGGGTAGTATGAAAGTGTTTTTTTTTTCTTAAGGCTAACACTGAACTTATTAGCGGTCTCTGTTTGAGTCTGTTTCGAGAAAGTCTCATGAAACTTTGTCGCACACGTCACCTTCCACAAACCCACATCTTGTCAAAACCTAAACTTTATTCCAGTACTGGGCATGGTTCAGCTTTATTTGTTAAGGGACATTTCCACACGATGCCTCTAAACAGGTCTATCATCCGTGGTTGAGTCCATAAAGTGCAATACTGGTCAGTAGGGTTTCAGTACATTGTGACTGCATATTAGGAAGATCTGTCATGCTATACGGAGAATCCATGATGCAACAGGAGACTCAATTGTATTACAACACTGTCATAATGCATGGAGACTTCATTATGTTAAAACGGGACTACAACAACCTACTTGGAGACTCAGAGAAAAAAATACAATGAAAGTCACGATAAAAGTAAGGAAGCTAATAAGCAGAAACTGAGGAAAGCGAGCACTCACAATGTGAAAGGCGCCTTTGTAGAGACAACGTAACCTGTGAGAAAAGTCAGGAAAATGACATAGAGAAAGAGGTTCAGGTAGTAAATGTAACGGCCGTAGCTGTTCCATTTGTGTCGCAGCAGAGTGGTTACCAGTGGGTGGGCCAGAAGTGACTCTCGCTTGGTGTTCACCTGTGGGGTAAAAGTGACAGAAAGGGTAATCAGCACGCTCATTTATCAGGACCTAGCATGCTGTGCAACTCTGAATAAAACAAAGCCCAACAGCTTTTAACCCAGGTGATAAAAACCTCTTGCGATATGATACAGGGGCAAATATCTATCTATCTATATATTCATTGGACAGTAGATGACACTGGTATCTCAGTGGTCAGTTGCACTGGTTGAGCAATATGATCGGGGCCTGCAGGAAACTACGATCCTCAAAAGTCTCCCAATTGAAGGATGCAGCAGCACAAATAGGAGCCATATTCAAGCACATAAGTGAACAGCCAATTCTCTCCCTTAACAACCCAGTAGACAGGTCAACCATTCAGAACCCCTATACAAACATTCGCAGGAATCTGTCCAAGTAGGAAACATTATGCAGTCTACAGAAAATTCAGATATGAACATATGGTCTTACCATAATCAACAGTGGATGGTTCTTCTTGAGTGTCCCCGAGTCTTTGGTGTAAGGTTGAGCATCATCAGTCAGTTTGTCATCTTCATTATACACACTCCCTGCACACAAAGTAACAATACTACACACTGCCTGCGCACAAAATGATCACTTTACACAAATGACTATATTACACACTGCCCAAACACAAAATGATCGTATTACACACTCCCTGCACACAAAATGACCATATTACATATGCTTGTACACAAAATGATTATATTACGCACTGCCTGTAAATAAAGTGACCACATTACACACTTCCGATGCACAAAGCGACTGTACACAAAATGACCATATTAAACACTGCCTGTACACAAAATGACCATATTAAACACTTCTTGCACACAAAATGATCATATCACACACTGTCTGTAGAAAATGACCATATCACACACTGCAGGTACACAAAGTGACCATACTGCACACACCCTGAACACAAAATGATCATATTACACAATCCCTGCATATAAAATGACCATTTTACACAGTTTGTACACAAAATGACCATATTACAAAATGCCTGAACACCTGTACACAAAATGACCATATTACAAACTGCCTTTACACAAAATGACCATATTACACACTAGATGTACACAAAATGACCATATTACACACTGCTTGTACACAAAATGATCTTAGTACACTCTCTCCACACAAAATGATCATATTACACACTCCCTGCACACAAAATGTACACAACATGATCATGTCATACCCACTGCAAGCACACAAAATGACCATGTTATACCCACTGCCAGCTTATATGATGACATATGATCACCACATAATATGTGGTGATAATCCTGCATGATGAAATGTTACCTGCAGAAGACAAGGTGTCTGATCCCTCCCTCCAGTTAGAGTACATATCATCAAGGAATTCATAGTTAAACTTGATCTGGTAGAATGGATGTTCCGGAGACTTGTTGTTGGATGTGGTGCACTGGTGGAACACCTTCTCTGCCACATCTGACACCAAACAAGATATATCATATTATACATGCTACATCTGTCTACACTTGTATGATCATACTTCACATGATATCACACTACCTGCTCCAGGTGATAGTACTACCAATGATTCTGGTGGCAATACTTGTGTGATGTTAAAGAAGGAGAAACCACAAGAGTAATGCAAAATTTTGTATAAAAGTTATTTGTAAATAATGTCTTCAAGATTTTTATGATTTTTTCTTTCACGAATGAGGAACATTTTGAAAAAAATCTGCGGATGGTGGGTATTAGGGACTATTAATGGAATCAGACACAATTACTGCCATGCAATATCATACTGTAAATCAGCTTGATATGCATATCTAACATGAATTTGAATATAAATTTGTTGTTTCTATCCCAATATGTCTGTGTTAAACCTGAATTTTGGTGATATTTATGAATACATAATATGTTATATTGTGGATCATGCACTGAAATATAGTTCCTTTTCATTTCACTGACCAATCATAGATATAAATACATACATGCTACTTACAGTTTCCAAACCTGAAAATGGTTAAAAATTCTCTTCAGGTAACTCAGAAGCAGGATTTAAGGGGAGCCACTTACCAGGCATTTTCCTGATCAGCTTTCTCATTGGTGTATTTCTGTTGCCCGTTGCCAGGTCCATAGTTTCGTTGCGGAGAGCAGCTTCCCACCTGCTACTGCTAACGATTGCCATGGCAACATCCCTGAAAAAACAGGAAACAAGAAATTCAAGCAAGGACAATAACCAGCAAAATAACAATACCAGAAGAAGTTTCAACAAACTGAAATATAGAAACAAAATGGAATGGTCATTTCTTGGGAATCGTTACTTCTGTCCACTGTTACACTATTCAGTGGTCATCACTACACAATAACCAGCACTGTTAACCAATAAGGAAGCTTTGAGTTCAAACTCTTATGTCGCAAAAGGTAAAAAGTGTTCAACTGTGTAATGTGACTTGTCAAAAATGTCAGGCGATTTTATTCCGTTTAATTTACTGATCACCTGTTTCACCGTGTATGGGAGGTACAAATGACCACTCCTTCAATCAGCAGCTCCTTAAATTAAAATCCTTCCAGCTGCTCAATTTTCCCTGTTGTTCGTCTAGTCTAAATAACTTTTTGTGACATTTTCTTAGACGTCCATGTTGTAGTAAACGTAATCAGAAACAGCTGCCTAACATTTTTGACAGGTCACATTTGTACAGTAGGGCTTTTTTTACCTTTAGCGAGAACAGAATTTGAACTTGAAACTCCCCTATCTGACTATGTTGTGCATGTGGCTATGGTGCCTACTAGTGTACTTGTCTGTACATAAATGTACCATATATGATGAACCATTCTTGAATGTGATAATCATGGTTTCCATCAAAAGAAATTGTACTGCTGCATCAAATATGTCAGCGTAGCCATAACTAAAAGCAAAAAGAAAAACCCACAGAAAACACACATTATCAGACAAGTGTGGTCTGCTCTATTTAGCCATTATACCATCAAACATATCGTCCAGTGAACTAACCAGTAAATATTTAACCTTTTCAATCATTAAAGCTGTTTTCAAAGGGTACTGTATACATACAGTTATTGTAAAAATGAAGCCAAAAATGATTTGTATGTGTCACCATAGGTATAAGTGTTATAAAACTAATAGAATTATTTCTCTAAATGCAGTTCTCCAAGAAAATATTGTAATACTGCCTTCAGCAGTGGCTGAAAAGGTTGAAGAATTCGAGTAGGTAGTATACTTACTCCCTGTTGTTATCAATGGCCAGATCAAGGCAGTTGTTGCCATCGGTGTCTCGCTGTGTGATGTTAGCCTGCCACTCCAGCAGCAGGTTGACACATGGCACATGGCCATAGGTACTGGCCAGGTGCAAAGGGGTGGTCTGTCAATCACACAGAACACTAAGTCACTCAGCAACTACCTTGTGTATTGTTTGATTCGGGCTAAACATTGTAGTTAAATAAGTTTTGGCACAGATCAAGACAGTCTCCTTATATTTATTTGATCATATTGTTCCTAAATGCCATTATGTTTATTAAATGGCAGTCAAGTTTACGGGTGTAGGAAACTGGAGTGCCAGGTGTAAACCAGTGACCTCTGACAAGTTACTAATGAACTTTCCTACATGTCACATAGATACACACACCATGCTGGTGGAAAACGAGTGATCTTCAGACTGCCCAAATGGTTATGCGAGCATGATCAACCGTTTTAATATTGTCACCAAGGTCCAACTGTGAGCACTGAGGAATGTGCATGTAGGAGACGGAGTGGTAAGCCACTGACCTATGACCAATTAGCACTGTCACAAACTTTCATGAGACCGTTCATTCATTGCCTTTTCATTGTACATTTGCAAACAATGTTGTGTGAAAATTGAGCAATCTGTTTTCAATGCATGTATTTCAATAAAGGCTGAAGGGGATTTTTTTTTTCAGCTGGAACATTTGTTCAACAAATGTTGAGATGTATTGGAAATGACTAAAAGTGGGACCTGAAATCAGTGAGTGATTAGTTGTATTCGGGTTCTCAGGCTGTATATGTGCCAAGACATACGACAAAACCACTACCACCTTCTACAAAGCTGGGAAGAACCACACACACATTTTTAGAGTTACCTTAGTCTTGTCCACAGGGTCAACAGGTGCATCATTTTCCAGTAAAATCTTTGCAGTCTTCATCCAACCTTTCGCTGCCGCACAGTCTAGTGGCGTCCATAATGAACAGTTTCTGAAGTGACAAAAACAAGCATTGTACTTGTCCTTAACAACAGTATATTATAACATATTGCCAATTTTCAGTTAAAAACCTTAATGAGTGACAAAAAAAAGTGTGCAAAACTTTAAGGTAAGACACACGTACCAACAGGCAGACTGAATGACAGACAAGGTGAAGTACCCCCTCTGTTACCACCAGCCATGTATTAACAATACGACAAAAAAATATATACTGTATTTCACCGTACGTTAAGCTTCTAAGTGACATATTTTGCTTGATTCCAACTTATTCATCTACCTGAAGGGCCGTTTAAGATTTCATGGGTAAGTTTTATAAATACTTCATCAGGAAATCTTAAGTGTTGACACAAAAGTTTATTTAAGACTTTCATGTGCTTCTGAAAGTGCATTTTGACAGGTCAAACTTCAAGTGACATACACAAGCTGTTCTGTTTGCATACCTGGCCTCAACATTAGCCCCTGCGTCTATCAGAACCTGAGTCACGGCCTTCTGGCCAAACAGAGCTGCCAGGTGCAGAGCCGTGTTGGAGTTCTCATCCTCATCACTGCACACCAGCTTGTCGCGCTTCACCAATTCACGCACGATGCTGCAACAAGGAACCCATTTTATTTCGTGTTGTGTGTCTGGGCCTTGGGGAGGAAAAGTTTCACAGTAATATGACAGAGATTAGTATTATTCCCATCAAATCTGCCACTGAGTACCTCTCCCTATAGAAACACTTGTAATGGTAAGTCAAAGAACAGTTTGTGGAAAAGATATGTCATGTCAAGGGCAGGGCCAATCTCCATGCACAAAATAGTTAACTAATCCATACTAGTGTAATAATTAAGATGCATCAGTTTACACACTTGAGAAATGCGAAAAAGACTATGAATTTTGTCTCCCTGCAAGAAATAACTTTCAAATAACAACGAGAAAGAATGAGTCAGTTGATAATTTTCAAGGATGATTTATAACTTAAACCATGACAGGCATACTTAGTTCGTCCGTTCTTAGCAGCCAGGTGCAATGGTGTCTGCTCCTCTTCATTTTTACAGTCTATATCAGCTCCTTTGTCCAGTAAACACTAAAACATTAATTAAATAAATAGTACATATATGTCCACAATCTACACAAATATTACACGAAACTGCGTAATAATCTCTGAAATCTCTGAATTCAATCACACGAGAAGCAGAGAATGTGTAAAGCTGTATTAGTACCTCTTTTCTTGAAGGAATAATTTTACCACCAAAACATACATCCAAAATCTTAGCTTCAAGGATATGCATGAACCTTAGTATCTTGTCTCAGTTTATCAGGTCAGTTAATACAAGCATTTTTATTTCTTACCCTTGCGACAGTCAGAAAGCCATTCATTGCAGCTACATGAAGAGGTTCATTGCCATAGCGATCACTGTTGCCCATGAGCTCCGGGGCATTTTTATGTTCCAAAAGACGCTGAAACGGGCAAAAGTAAAGCAGTTGTTAAAATATATGCATTTGTAAATGTTTAAATACTTGTTTTCTACCTTGAGGAAGCTCAACAGACTGTTCCATACACTAATCCAGCATCGCCTGAGAAGAATGGGGTGGAAATGACAAAATATTGTTAGCAAAAGATAGGCTGGACAGGGTCAGCGGGTAACTTTTCTGCTTGATCACCGAGCAGAACACAGCACAAAGAATCTGTACCTGCAAGGCTTGTATCTTGTTCTCTTCTGCCGCCAGGTAAATGGCTGTCTTGTCATTCTTGTCACAAATGGTGATGTCTGCACCTATCTCAAGCAGGATGTCTATTGTCTCTGCGTTACCCTTGACAGCAGCTATCAGCAAGGGGGTGTAGTTATCTTTGTCTTTACGGTTCACTTGGGCACCCCTGAAACCAGACAAAGTTTATTTGCCATTTCTGATTCCAGAATATTTTCTTATCTGAGTGCACAGTCAGACACATGAATTCCAATTCACTTTGTGACAGCAGGTGTGTGTGAAGCATGAAGGTGTTATTCGAGTCCAGAATATTTCACTACTTAGTGATGCCATGAGTGGAAAATGAACCCATAGCATGTGAACCTGTGGCACATGAACCCATAGCATGGGAACCGGTGGCACATGAACCCATAGCATGTGAACCTGTGGCACAAGAACCCATAGCATGGGAACCTAAAGCCCATGAACCCATGGCACAAGAACTAAAGACTACCAACTTGATTTCTTCATAAACTTACAAGAAGCAAGGCTACTTTACCATAAAATATTCCAGCATCAACGTTTTACATTGCATGCCTGTGATTCCTATATTTTAGGTAAGAAATATGAAATATTAGCACTGTAATGCTCCATGATTCAGCTCAAGTTCTGGAAGGCAGTCTCCATTCCTGGACACTCCCGAGTATGACATGCCACAAGTGAATCAGCTAACCTTTCCACCAAGTACTGGACGACAGAGATGTGATTGTACGCAGCAGCTTTGTGGAGTGGGGTTTCCATGGAGTCATTGAGCACGTCAATTCGGGCTCCTTTCTCCAGCAGCAGTTTGACGATGTTCAGATCTCCTGCCACAGCTGCCAGGTGAAGTGGAAATGTGTAATGCATCCGCGGAGCGTTCACATCAGCACCTACAGACACACAGTAAACGTTACATGCATAATTAAGCCACAGAACAAACTTGTCAGTAACTAAGTATCTGTTCAGGTAGTTTGTGTGCATGCATACATGACAGAGCACTATTAAGCTAAGTACCTGAAGGGAAAAACCTTGTACACATTGTACAGTTTATCGTGAAAATTAAGAAACCTTATGATTAGGTAGCATGTATACAAAATTTCAAGCAAATCTGTGTAGTACGTTTGGAGAAGTTGTCTGGTCAAAATCATATCTGCAGCCAGCTGAGTACATCAAGGGGGGTAACTCTGTAAATCTTAATGGGCAGAGCCTTAACATTTTGTATACAAAAGTTTGGACCATGGGGAAGATGTGCAGAAATATTCCTGTGCATTACCTCAGTACGTGTTGCATGGACAAAGTAGTGTTCACAGACACAAAGGGTGATTTCAGCATATCAACCCTCCGACAACTATGTTGCTGGGGTATATATATTAAGCTAAAGACATGATTCAGTGTGACTATCATTCATAATAGTACGCTTAGACTTTGATTGTTGAAGGAATCAACATGCTGTTAGCTGTTGCTCGTAACATAAAATTTATGAGATGAAGAAAAGTTTTCACGCACATCTTTTTTGAGCTACAACACCAACAGTGTATATTTACAGAGAGAAACATCAGTACAAATTTTTTTGAAATTGTCCTGCTTCTTTAAAATCAGCCAATGATCAGAAATCAATAGTATATTACCTTTCTCTATGCAAATTTTGGCCACCTCATAATGTCCGCTGTCAACAGACAGATGAAGGCAAGTGCTGCCATCAACATCTGTGTCAGTTACCATCTGGAAAACAACATTTACACGTGATAAAATAAAAATTTCTCTCAGCTCCCCAAAAAGAGTAATGAAGTACAGTATCCTGAAGTCAAAAACTTGAGAACTGAATACACAAATTAGGCAATGATAACATCATCAAATGGCACGGACTTCAGAATCAATAGATAGCTGAGTATCCTCATTCTTCTAATTTTTGAGACACTTGATCTGCCCATTTTAGCCAATATGCATGTAACTAAAACCAGAATATAGTTTCTTTTTCCCAACATCGTATATAGTTCACCTGATGAACATCATTTCCATATGCTGACTTCAATTTTCTGGTAAACTGGGAGAGAAATGTCAGTTTTGGCTTTCAGCAGTACCAAAACTATACTCAGTGCCTAAAAAAATTTGAAGAATTAGGATAATTAATACCTGGAGAAAAAAAACAAACAGAGCACAAACTGTCCCAAGTGAAGGTAGGGCGCATCTGTTTGGTTTACCTGAGAGATGGTGACCCAGCCATCAAGTTTTGCCCCAGCCTGGAGTAGCATGTTGACAATGTGGACGTTACCCTCGGAGCAGGCGTGGTGGAGGGGCGTGGAGTTGTCCTCATCCTTACAGCGCAGACTAGCCCCCGCCTGGATCAACATGTGAGCCACCTCCTGGTTGTTGTGGATGGCCGCCTGGTGGAGTGCCGTCATCCGTTGCTTGTCCTCAGCCTACAGATTACACCCTTCCACAATTACAACCACCTATGTGAATGTATAGTGCTTTTCCCCTACACTAGGTTTGAGAGTTCAGAACAACAGCTAAGTCAAAGTCCAAAACCGATTTTGTCAAGAACAATGGATGACATACACAATGCCTGAACCTGATCTAACTAATTATCATATTGAAGCAAACTGTACCAAAAGTCAATCTGATACCATGAAAACTAAATGGTGATGACTGATGAACGGAGAGTATATATATGGTTCTTGCACTTGGCCTCTAACCAAGAAGTGCCAAGATCTCCCATTGTAATGAGTTAAGACATTCACCGAAATGTGGATAAAGCCCTACTGGAAATTCTTCAAAGGTTTGTCGGCCTGATTTCACCTAATTTGGGTTTTCGTGCAAGATATCTAGTTTATATTGCCATGATGCAGGGAAAGTTTTAAGTTCACTACGTTCTCCCAGTTATAAGGCACAGGCTCAGATATCTTCACCATGCCCATGTACAATGCTATAAATACATCTATTTCACAGTACATGGACTTACCTCTATATTAATTTGCTTGCATCTCAGTAATTCTTTGGTTGCTACTTCGTTACCCCTCATGGCTGCAAAGTGGAGAGGGGTAAGGCCATATTTGTCCTCTGAGTTGATATCAGCCCCTGCTGATATCAGGTATCTGACCACAGGGTCCCCTCCATCAGCCAAGTCCCCCCCCAAGCTGTTCTCATCCTGAACACACAACAAATGGCATCTTCACTAACACAACTGATCAACTTAGCTTTATCAAGGGAGGCAACCACTGCAACAGGTAGGACAGCATCATTTTGAATGGTAATATTAATATGTTTAAATAATTTTCTTTCCTTTAGCTTGCTAATTGTATTCTTTAATCATAATGGGGCCCCCACATATACAAAAGAGGAACAAACATCGTAAACATTTATAGACATAAAATGCCTAAACGAGACTATACTGGAAAATTTCTAGGATGTGATTTGTATATGTTTCCAATTAATAAAGTGGCTTTGGATACTGTAGGCTTAAAGATTAGTACATAAATATATATTAGGCTAGAAACTGTAATTTTGTGCACTTTCTGACAACACGAACAAACATAATCAACTCCAGGGCAGATTGGATGATAAATGTTTTCACCAAGAAAGAAAACGAAACATCAGCATCCATTTTGCATTAACTAGGCTGGGTGGCTCAATAACGTTCATGCATAGCTTTCACAGTTTGAGTTAAAATAGAACTATTTGAAAAATTAATTATTCAGAAAACACAAAATCATTAGACAGAGACAGTAACCTTATGTGAAATGAGTAAGCCTGCTGTTGTGAGAGAAACACATAAAGTTCAGTATTTGAATTGCTTAAACAGAAAATTTTTGTCTGGTGTAGTCTTTAATTTCATATTATGTTCTGTAAATATTCCAAAAATCAGTACATACATCAAGATTCATTACTTAAACATGGCTACAAAATCTTTAAAAAGGGGGTCTGATATTTATGTGGCTGACATATCCACCACTCTGGTGGACTCTGCCCACCTTCCACCCCACCACCAACCAGCATGACACACGTCTATATGTGTTTCTACTGTTGCCTATTTCTGTTTAAATATACACTTCATTCGACATTTCTAGCGATACCCCTAAAGGAACTTGTTTACCAGTAGTATTTCACACTTCAGCCACCTCACCTCAACTCAACAAACACCACATTTAAGTCCATCCCACCCCAACCACCTTCACCTCCATACCCAGAGTTCCAAACACTCATATTTCAGAATTTTGTTCTCCAGAACAACGTTCTCAGCATTAACCCACAGAAGTCAGGCAATTCCAAAACACGTCAAAACACACATGGCTTTCTGAAGACAGCCAAGGGGTCCCAGTAGCATGATTTCAGAAAGAAAATGAAACAAATATTGACATGAAAATAGCTTTCAAATATCCTCCAGAAACTCATTAGCACAAATGCTTGAGGTGAGGAAAATAGTTATAAGATGAACATACTGAAAAGATATATCTATTTATTTATTTGATTGGTGTTTTACGCCGTACTCAAGAATATTTCAGTTTTATGACAGCGGCCAGCATTATGGTGGGAGGAAACCGGGGGAAACCCACGGCCATCCGCAGGTTGCTGGCAGACCCATGCTGAAAAGAATATAGGAAACAAGATGAGCAATCAGTGATGTGACAGTATACAGAAAATGCATGTCATTTACATATTTACAGCTCAGAGTATAGGGTAAGAACTCCAGCGAGCTAACAGTTCATTATCACCGTTTTCCTCTTCAACACTTGTATTTTCTTATACATGTATGCCTATATAGGACTCTTAAAGAGATTTGTCAGTTTTCAAAATTAAGGTTGGGAGAGGTGGTCATTAATGTATTTATCTTCAATCAATCGATGCTAAGTTTGCTGGTACTTGTATGTGCTTGCATATTCATTTCTAAAATGTGTACAGTGCAAATGAAAACTGTATACAGCCTACTCGGGATACACAACAAAGCTAACCAGAACGATGTGAGAAATCACAACAATTTTGCCCCAATCATACAGTTAAAGGATACTGAAGTGTTCGACAAGGTGCAGTGAAGCCAAAGAAATGTATAAACACACATGCAGCATAATTCCAGCAAGTGTGAAGTGGTGTCCATCTGAAACATGGACCCACGACGCATGACCTGGATTCTGACTTCAATGTCACAACATGGACACTGAACAAGACACTGATCTGCTGGACTTCAAGGTTTAATAGCTTGTGACCAATGTTTCCATTAACGCTTAGATATGGCAGATACATGAAACACTGAAATGATGATTATGTCTCAACACCACTTCAATCGTACTCAAGAACTACATGACTGTCCCGAAGACGTGCATGTGATGCCCTAAAATATGAGAGTCTGAGAATGACAACAGTACCCGCCAACCACAGATTACCTTTATCACAATACCGTAGAAAAAACAGTTAAAACAGACATAACATGTTTAACAGCAGACAGTTTAAAAGGTGACAGTGACCCATAGGAAGTAGGCCTATAAAGATTCATAAAATAGCTGTCAGAAAGAAAGGGAAGATATCAATCTGTTCAGTATGTAGCTTCAACAAAAGAATGAAACTTAAAATGAAGTGTGACAAGCCATAAAGCCAATGGTCTAATTCCAGATTGTTGGTGACAATGGGTTTGACTTTCTGGACAGTTATATGTACATGTAGCACACTGTGTGCAAACAACGACCCCCCTGAGATTGTGATTGCGCAAGTCCCAAGCTACATGCACATGAAGCACATTGTGTGCAAACAACAGCATACCCCCGTCCCCCAAGATTGTGATTGTCCAAGATACATGTACATGTAAATGTCAAGAGGAAGTCTCATTTTTACACTATGCCCAGTCTGAAGTGGTTCATCGATATACTGTCTTTAACTAAAGACATTTTGCTACCTGCTTTTGATAAAAAAGATGTCACATGAATTGTTCAAAATAAAAATAAGGCAGCTTCTACATGTATCATTGTAAAGTTTACATCAGATCTATGACACATCCGACTCTGGAATTACAACTATTAAGCTTTATAGCAATCAAATTTCCCAAAAATGTTAATAAAAAATTATCCATGATGTTGCCCATGCAGAGAGAAAAATCCAATCTACCTCTTCCCCTGATTCTCCACTTCCCTGAAGACAGACATTGATTAGGATTGAAACATTTTGGCGTAATGTCAATTAACGGCAAAATTAAAACCAAACCATGGTGAAACAAAATTCCATGTAGGACTTCAGGTGAAACTTTATACAGGCACATATAAACATGTCATTTAAGAAACCTTTTCTTCACATTCTAAGCCAAATTTCAAAATAGAGCAAAAAAAAGTTTCTATACACCTGCATCAGCCTTGTCCATCTTGGCCAAAAAGATGACTGAGCAAAGCAGACATTATACGTCAGGAACTGTCTGTATTTCCCATCGAGTGGAACGTCTCAATGACATTTCATTGTGACTACCTTTTATGTTTTAAAAGCATGCAATTATGTGCACTCGTTGCTGCTTTCACATCTGGTGATCCAAAGCGTACAAAATTTAAGATTCATAAATTTATGGTGTCTCCATCAAATAATTCCACAAGTTTACATCAGGAACACGCACAAATCTGTGCCAAGGAGTAACAGTTCCCATAAACAGGTGAATCAGTAATTTTCCATTACATGTTCAAATCTTATGTCCTTCAATATGTGTTAGAGTATGAATTCAACCCACACAGATAACAACAAACATGTATGGACGTAGATCTATTTATAGGACGAATAACACTAGAAAATATAGATGCTGGAACATTAGGTCACAAAATGATACAGCCAAAATATAGTCTGGGTCAGACTATAAGAAATGTCACAAAATCAGGAAATGAATTTTTTTTCAAACCATAAATCAGTGTTTGATGTCAATTTATTTATTTTTTGTTCACTACTTTCTACTGCCAAGTTATGCAACTATATTACATGTACCTCATTTTTTTGTTTGGATGACCTTGTTTCTCTACGGTAACGAGCTGCAAAGTGCAATGGAGTGGCATCTTCATCTCCTCTATTGTTAACATCTGAAACACAGATACATGTATTACATGAATGCATGAGCTACAAGTGAACTACATGAACTTTCCACAGAAAAACATGGCAAATACAGCATTACACATCTTAGAGGCAAATATAATGTAATTCTCTGACCTCATTAGGGCGATACTTCAGTCCATCAGTCATATCAGCTGTACAAGTCCATGTACATGTGTGATTTGCTGTGGGATGTCACCAATGCTTTAATATTTATTTATTTTATTTGATTGGTGTTTTACGGAGTGCTCAAGAACATTTCGCATATACGACGACAGCCAGCATTATAGTGGGAGGCAACCGAGCAGAGCCTGAGGGAAACCCATGACCATCCACAGATTGCTGACTGACCTCCACATACAACCACATGCTTTAATAAAAATAAGGCTGCTTTATTGTAAAATGCACATATAACAATGGACTTAAAATGTGGTGTCTTGTGCTTTTAAAAAGAATTTTATTAATTTTACAAAGGTAAAGTAGCAATCCAAGAAACATACCAACGTTGTTTTGTTATTAAATGATCTAGCAAACCGGTAACGCTGGTTAAATAGGTTCTACATGTGAGCCCAGTCTTGAGCAGAATGGACCTTAATGCTGTCTGTATTATTCGCCTAGTTCATTATTAGAAACAGATGCAGGTGTGTTGCAACACAAACAAGTTTGATTTGAATGATGACATTTTACATAAGGATGAAGATAAGCAAAATGTACATGTAGGCCTACATGTGTATACCAGCATTTAAAAACATCCTGTCTGAGAACATCATGATACACATAAAATCCTTGTGTCATTCCATGCTGATGAGATAAAAAAAAAAATGACAATAATACAAATAAAAAAACAAGATGGTTCCCTGAAATATCCATCAATATGCTCACAGATATATCAAGAGCACATAGTTTTTATGTCTTCATTTGTTTGGAAATATATTGCGGTACAGTTTATTTATAATTCACATGAATTAGCCATCAGGCTAAAGCACTCAGCTAAAGCTTTCAAGCGTGACCTTGGCCCAGTACACCTGTCACTGTTCTACATGCCCATAGGTACACGTGTACGGCAGGACAAACAGGTACCTCAGTGTATACCCTGACATGTGAAATATACTTTGCTTCAAATTGCAAACATTTAGTACCCTATTAAAGCCAGGTCGACTGGAGAAGATCACTGTAATGCTCTCCACCAAGCCACATTGCATTGTATACATAAATATATAGATTCGTTTGTCCAAGAAGAAAAAAAAAAGTAGAGGTTATTCCGGTGCACTTTGATACTTCCCAGCAAATACAACTGTATAAATGTGAATGGATAACGAAAACAGGGTTGTTCATAACATGTCATAACAACTGTCAAAACACACCAATACTTCGTGGGCAAAACTGAACTATAATTATGTACATATCTGTATATATGTGGAAGTGTATATACACATACGCACATGTATGTGGGTATTAGTGTGTGTATGTATATGTATATTTATATTTAATATTCTGTAAATAATTATTATCTGCTTATCTTTCTGTCAAAATGGTTTCAAAATAATCATAAAATATATTTTGCTTCTCAAGAAAAAATGGTGTATAAATTTCTACGAATGTTACTCGCTATAAGCCTATGGCTTACTGTGTATATGTGACGGAAAATAAACACGTTTAAACCAAAACATTCAGAGGTGTGACCAACAGCCATGAATGAGTCTGCATGTATCCATGTCTGCCTGCTGGACCAGGCCACTAAGTATACGCTTTATGATTTCAAACCTCTTCATAAGGGGTTTCCACACCAACAGCACGAATACACATGAGTTTTAACGCTGAGCGTTTTAGCCTTCACGACTGTACAAAGCCATCCACATGTGGAATTCACAGTTTTACTAAGCACAGACTTGCGCAATACTCAATCTCCACATGGTGCTACATGCATCTACACTCAGGTCAGCAACAGCATGATTCAGTGGTGTGTCGCAAGATCTACAGACTCTTACCCAAGACTGGCTGTTATCAGATATGCATACAAGTATGCATCTCTGTTCATTATGGACATGAAGCCCTCTAGGAACTTGTTAACATTATTCCATAGTTACTGATGGTCCAGCATTGCCTTTTACTAAAAACAGCCACATTTTTATCTTGTAATCAAAACTCTTACATATTTTCCCACTGCACTTTGACTGCAGTACCATTCAATATGATGCTAACTGTGCAAATGTGGTGAACAGGATGTTCGTTACAAAAAGAAAAGATGATTGTTATGTGGGCAGTAGGACTATTAGGCAAGGTTTTAATGGTATAAAGGACTACAAAAGGCATAAGAAGAATAGAGTGACCTTGACCTTTTTCAGATTTCATGTTAGTGCAAGAAAATGGGTCTTTCTCCTGCCCTCGTTTCTGTATGGAAGCTAAACTGGATGTTGATTCCTGTAACATCTGGCACTTGGCATCGTGGGGACAAAAATACTGAATATTTAAACCATTAACATCAATGTGACCAATCTCATCACCAGAATCGCTTGCCAAAAGGCTGTAAGCTCTAGAGGCTACTACCAAAAGGCCATCACTAAGTATTGTACGTCCCACTGACAGATCAATAGATGTGACTTAATTGTGTACACCTACTTGCACCAGTGCACTAGCAGATAGTTTAGGGAAGGCAGTAATCTGAGAGATCATCACAGAGCATCAGACGAGATAAATAAATATCCTGATGACTTTGGCCATCCCTCAGAAATTTGTGGTCGGTGATAACCTAGCTCTATCAGAAAAAATTAACGTAGGTTGGTAGGGATTTTATTTTTTTTTATTCTGATTAATGATAAAGATTATGATTTGACAGAACTTAACACTGACAGAAAAATACAAAACAAGAGAGAAATTGTATCAAAAGCCCAACAAAAACTTTAAGACTATAAATGTCCTTTTATGATCGGTCATTTGAGTTACCCTCAGCCAGCATATTTTTGATGATAGCCTAACACACATATTAAGCTGGTCTTGCACTGATGGCTAACTAAACACGAAAACATACATGTGAGTACATGAAACACGGCTATATCCCAACATACTATACTAACCTGCTCCCTTCTCCACCAGCATGCGGACGATCTCGATGTGATTACAGCGAGCCGCATAATGTAACGGGCTGAGGAACTCATCATCGGCCTTGTTAATCTTCCTGCGAATGTTTCCCGTCAGCTGGTTCAGCAGCCGCTCCATGTTCTGAACGTCCCCATCTCGAGCACACTGTAACCAACAAATGTCATACCAACACATGCCCTGGCACTTGAACTTCTAAGGGAGTTCACCTAAACATTCTGTTTATTAATTTGATTTTTGTTAAGCATTACACTTGAGAAAGTTTGACTTAGAAGATGGTTGTCAGCTTTATGGGTGGACAAAACCAAACTGCCCACAGTATACAAAAATACTTTCCCACATATATGACAATACAGCTGCATGCAGTTAGTTGCATGCTATGCTGGTAGAAGGCAAGTCAGGTTGTTGATGGTGTCCGTCACCCATTTGGGCCTAATCATCGAGTCACATCTCACTACATGTAAGCTGTACAAGATATTGTATATATGTTTTAATCCACCAACTGCCAGTTACCATCATTAATATTATCCATATTGATAAGTTTATAAAGTATGTGCAGTACGTACATGCTTTTTTCAAATAATTTGGATATACATGTACTGTATGAGCAAAACATCACAAAACATTCTGCAGATAAGCCAGTATTTGAAAGAATTATATTTATTGTTAATGGAAACATAGGTATAACATTCCCAATTTAGAGCATTGTTGGGAGAAAATAACAATACTTATTTAGGAAGCTTCCTTATATCACATTGGTTTCCATACCAGATATATATGTAGTTACTCAAATCTGACATCGCCTCGATATGGCTGAAATATTGCCGATGTGGCGTTAAGGCATAATCATTCATTCATTGAAATCTGACACAAACTGATCATGACGCGTATATTTTCAATGTGATCCTGGCAGTACCCTTGGCTGAAGTATCACTGCTACACGCATGTTTCATTTGTGAATGTCACTCATTATGTGCCCTGTTCTGGCATGTGAAAACCTAGCATCGATAATTTGCTTGGTGAATGAGAACATAGCTGAACCGAACAATGGTTTGGCTCAAGACTTGTTCAACAGAACATTATGGAGGCTCGATCATCATTTCAACATGTTGAATAAAATTAACAACCACTTCTTCCTGATCCGATTTGCAAAAAGCAGCTTTCAGCGCCGTTCATGCACCTTTTTCATTTGACTTTGGAGACAAAACTACATTTGCCGAGTTTACCCATTTCAGGGCTTGACAAAAAGTATAATTTTCTATTTGTCGAGCCTTGACCAAATATGCTTGATTATACATCGTACAAACATGTCAAAATTTTACACAAAAGCCCTTGGAACTTAGAAAAGCCCTTCTTTTCCTTATTCTTTAGACATCTAAAAGCAATGACACTCAATGACTCTCCTATGTAACACGCAGCTGAGTAGTGTGTGTAATGATAGGCATACCATGATCAATATTCATGAACAATATTAACACATGGTCATAGCTACATGTATACATACATGTGCAATTATCACACACATGTACTAACAAGTGACCTGAGGAAAAATGCTGCACAAAGATTTAGACCTATATATCTATATAATACTATATACTCTAAATGACCTAAAATTATGTCCATGACGACATGTACTCTGCTCATTTTTTCGGATTCTGTGACATGTCTATTGATATCAGTCTTTTAATGTTTGTTTGGAAGGACAATATCCTGTTGAAGACATGTTTGTTTCAGCACCAAAAACAATATTTTATGGCATTTATTTGACTCTTAAAATGAATTATTGTGGGAAAAACCTTAGGTCATTTACAGTACATGCAGAAATAAATAAAACAAATTCCTGTAAACTGCTGTTAGAAGTTTTAATACAGATTTAATAAGCCCTAGAGCCAAACACGACGTGCGTTACTATGATGATGCTTTCTACATATTCTGTTTGATGTGTGTTTCCACGTATATATAGAACCAAGAGCACACCTGGGGCCTGTTTCACAAAGCGATTTTGGGCTTTACCCTAAAATTGTTATCCAAATCAAACTGTGAAATACATGCAGTAGTCAAATTTTGACCACTGATCCTATGCTGTGGTAGTGCGATTTCAGCCAAGTTTGAGCATCCAGCATGAAATATTTTGTTTTCTAGAAAAGATTAGAGATTGGGGCTTTCGCCCAAAATCGGTTTGTGAAGCATGCCCCGGGACTACATTTTACCACTTAGGATTTACATACATATATATGTACAATGACCTGCTTTAACTGAGCTCGCCAATATGAAACCTGTTTCCATAAGTATGCATTTGAGAACAAAAAATTGGTACATACTACCCTGTAATTTACTACCATAAAAGGAAAGTTGCAAAGCACATAATTAAATTGTGCAACCCTTCATTGCAACCCTAGGCCTACTGAATCTACATGAACTCTATACATGTTACATCATTCAAACTACATCAACATCACCATGTACCCTATCAAGACGGAAGTCTTATATACATGTTGGTACATTAATTTAACATTTAAAACAACGCATCTGTAGCCTTGAAGATCACCATTATTTTCGAAATCTATAATAAAGTAATTACCGGTAATTAATCTTGTTTGAAGAGAAGTCAGCATAACACAAGTCAACGGCTGCATTTACTATAGCACATATTGTATGCATTATAACCTGTATTAAAAGACATATATACAGGTGTTTCACAAAACAGCCCAGGAATCTCTGTGGTGCTACATGTATCTGGGGTCTGTTTATGTATATAGGCCTGTGTGTATTCAGTCAGGAGCATGCAGGTCTACCAGCCTTCCAGGTCAGATTGTACATACACTACTACAAGCCAGCCCACTTGCAAGACAAATATATGAAGACATCTGGGACTGATCAAATATCTTTCAGCTTTATGTCTGTGTAAATAATTATTTCAATCCAAAACTTATTGGACACATGCATGAGCTTTATAATAATAATCTGTTACGTGAGTAAAAAATCATCTATTTCATAATAGGTGTAGTGATAATCATACAGTGTATGTATGTCATGAAACAGAGATCAAGTCAAATTTATTGATCAAAGATGTTAGTTGACAGCAACAGACAGAGATTGCGCAATAATTTGGGGGAAACAAATGAACTGGCTGTGTCCTCTTACTACCCTTGTTTATACAGCTTCCAGGGATGGGCACATCTACTGCCTACATCCAGCTTTATATAAGTGTGTGGAAATTATTCAGACGTCCAAAATCACACAAAACACCAACTGGGATGGTAGAGATGAAATCCAAGAGTTCATTGTCAAATCACAGTTTAACTGAATTCCTACCCAAATGCCCTAGAATGGACTAAACTATAGTGTAGATCTTTCAGCACAGACCCAGCAAGCATGTGACTCTTGCTAAACAAGTAATTCTTGAGCTAAATTATGAGCAGCTTTATTTAATTCTTGTTCAACACCATACTCAAGAATTTTTCACTAATTTGAGAGCAGTCAGTTTTAGTGATGGAGAAAACTCATCAAACTGAAGTGCCAGACTTGACTTGGCAATACACCTATACAGCACTCTTCAGTCTCCCCATCTCTGACTAAGGCCTGAGCCATATCTACAAAATTATAAAACTTATTAATATGTGGAAATGTCAGGTGCTTTTCTAAGCCCCAGGCCTATCATTAGTCACTTGGATGCATTTTTCACCCATTCCCGAATCTGGACAAGTTATTTTACAATTTCTGTAAAGTTCATTATATATGTACCCCTACCAGAACAACAAATTTGAGTCTAATCTTATGAATTATTATGTTTATAAATTGCATCCAGTAAAGTTATACTTTACTGATCGAATTTGTTGAGGAGCTTTGTAAGGTTAGTTAATATTATAGTAACTGTTAAATACCAACAATGCTAAATCGGAATATATATATATATATACATCAATAGCCATTTAAATACTAATGCATGGACTGGGACATAATACTTTAGGGAGTATAACAATTTGGAAAACTTGCACAGGTGATGGAACAATTTCCATTGTTCTTAATGATTATTCAGTCAAATATTCAGAAGTCCCATATTGTAACCTCTCATGTAAATGCAATAAATAACTGAGTGAGATCTATACAAATTTTGTCAGTGAAATTTATCACTTGTAAAACACTTGTAAACCATGATTAGCAGTGTGGATAAAATCCCTACATCTTACTGTTATACAGATAAGCTACATTTCGTATGGCATCTTGTTAAATACAGCGGCAAGTAGTATTAGCATCATTGCTTGTTCCATTCTCACGGAACAGCGTACAACCTCCCCTTCTTATAAACCACACCCATTATTTTCTCGCTCAACCCACATCAAGCCAAAGTGTAAGCCCTACCTGATGAAGTGTGAGGTTTAAAGCTTCAGAGCTCTCCACGCGTTGTAATCTTGTCATCTCCAAAGATCCATCCCTCGGGCGGTAGTCTTCCCCGTTTAACTTCTCGAACGTCCCCTCGCCCATATCTCCTCCACCACCACCATCCTCTTCTAAGTCGCTCATCTTTCTGCCCGGTTGTCCGTCCGCCGGCGCAAGCAGGGGTCTGTCCGTGTCCAACTCGGAGTCAGCCGCCGGGAACACAACGTTATGGAGAACTCGTTTTCCCGCCACCAAGCTGCCGGAAGATGAAGCAGGGGAATTCTGATTAGCTCGTAGACAATCCAGCTTTCAGAGTTAGTTAAAACTAATTAGTAGGCAATATTCCTCTATTTCCTCGCCACTCAGTTCCTCACATTTACAAGGCGCAACACGAGTGTATGTTTGTTTGCTTCGATGTTACAACGCTGACGTAGTCACGTGACTTATAGCAAATCGCTGATTGGATCAGCCTCATGGGAGGGGGACAAATCGATTACTGGGGCTCAAGAGTTGATGGTACAATTCATTTTCAACTGTATATATATTAATAAAATTAAAGTGCGTATAACGACATCAATATCCGAGTTGCTAGATAAACATACTGATGGGAAAGCATTTGTTCAAATAATGTTTCATGAATAATAAATATCTATGTTAGGTTATCAATTACCACTCTTGGAATAAACCCACACTCCAGAGCCTCCAAAGCCCCACCGGCGCACTTAACACAAAAAACTTGTCTATGCCTATCCCTATCCATCCATAATAATAAATGATTAATGTAGAGAATCTTCTGACAAAATAGGTGTGAGGAAATTAGCAGGCAGGCAAATCTGTTTAATTAATTAATAGGATATAGGCTTAATCCTGTATGTGCCTATTCCACTCTTTACAAGTGTGCACAGAAATTAAGGCATCCGGCTAAAAGATAAAACCATCTATAATATACGCCACTGTATGCATGTGCAGGTGTAATTTAGGACTCATTTGTTATCGTGAGCTTTTACAAGGTTTATATACGTTAAGTGTCTCATACTTTGTTTGTCCACGTTTAGGTAACGGTGGTAGGTTGTACAGTGAAGATTGCGGGGAGAAGGAGACGGACTTCCGAGGGTTCGAACCCAGGTCTGTCCTTTTCAGCACTTTATGATTTTCCTCGTTTTGCGGGGTTGTCGGTGGCCCAAGAACGGGGCTGTAAATAAAAACAGATACACATCTTTACTGAGTTATAGCGGTATATATCGTGTTACATGTTTCTATGGAGATGCATGTTAATCGTTATTATAATAATTGTAGGCGAATAATACAAACAAATTAACATACCTGTGAACATGCACGGAGACATCTACGTGATTCACCAGTCACATGCCCCAGCCACAAGTTAAGCATCTCACATACTCCGTATAACCTGGAAGTTTCACGATTCTTCCCCCCCCCTTTTTTTTTTTTAAGACATTGCCAAATAACGAAAATCCTCCAGAACCCATCATGGCACGAAAAAAAAAAAAAAACAACAAAAAAAAAAACAAAACAAAAAAAAAACAAAAAACATAACAAAAAAAGGAAAAAATCAAGCGCTCAACGGCGCCACCCTTCGATACCTTTTCCAAGAGGACAGCGTCGTTAAAAGATTTCTCCATTTGCGGAGCACTGAGCCCATTTTATGATACACATATATATATACCGATCATCCGAAGATATATGATAATGGTGAGTTAATGTGAATGGTAAAATGTAAACGTAGTGTAGGCCTGTGTTCAAGGGTACTAGTATATGTATATGCCTACATCTCCAAACTGCCCATCACCTATATAGGATCCACAACACTCTTTCGTCGAGAATCTGCATGTGTATGCCTTTCACCAAAGAACGCAAAGGAATTCAGACGCACATTCCGATATTCCATGGCAAGGTGATCAATTAAGCCATCGAGTAAGCCCACTTAAAAAGCACAGGCCATATATATATATATGTCTCTCTTATTGACTTTTCATCATACCGGGTTGTCAAGAATGCTGCCCGTGAGAACTTGGCATCTGCATGTACAAAGAAAAATGTAAATTTTACATGTATCATCTACCCATCAGGTCAGCACGGAAACCGTATTCTATAACAATAATAAGAGTTTCGGTACTGGCACAACTCGTGAATACTGTGATGGTGAAGGGCATGGTTTCCTCCGAGCTCTGCATAGCGGTTTACTTGGGACACCGGTGTGCACATATCTGATCGACCGACTAAGTTACGTAAGCGAACTATTTTAAAATGGTCCAAACTAACGCTATTGAATGAATATGGTACCGTTAGTGTCATTATTGGTCGTTATAGTCTAAGAGTTAACAGTGAGTAGTTGTTTTGGTAAGCTGTGAAGTAGATATTCCAATATACCGTTGAAAATATTTCATGCTTGCTCTCCGACAAGTTTCCATTAAATACATTATTTGCGGGGAGATGGACTGCCTGGCCCTTGATATTACGGGTTAATCCGTTCCTGATTACGGATTCATTCGTTATCGGGAATGGAATGAACCCTTACCAGATAGAGATTAATCCTTTAGGTTGATGGAAAGGAAAGTCGTCATCTCTCAAACGGATTTCTCCAAGGTGTAGAAAATCGAAAAAACAACCATCATGCAGATTCCCTCCATCATAATTAAATGACAAGCATTTATGTAAGCCCAATTATAAGGTCGTGGCATTGTTATATTTGTCCGTTATGCGAAATTAAGGTATCGGTCTGCCATGGCATCGGCCTTCGAGTAAAACGCTTTTGACATCTGAACGCTGTAGAAGACAATCCGAGGGCAAACTTCTGAGACATGCAGCTAAATGTGCAGATCTTCCACTACAGGCAATCGGACAGTACTCGGCATCTATATTTCGCAACTATCAAAAGGAAAAGAAGAGCTTAAAATAATTCCTAGATCTGGATCTCCATTAAAATGTAACGGATTAATGCTTTTGTCGAGGCCAGGCAGTGAATAAAGTTTCCTTTTCGACATCAGGTAATGGTAAAGCATCGTTTGACAAATCCCTCGATCTGGATTCACATCGGGTTCACCACCAAAGCCAAGCGGTGCATACATTGTTTTTCCTTAAAGTTGCTGTGATGAAAAATAGTTCAGATCTTTCATGGATCCTGTTTCAGGTCCGGATCATGCAGTGTCAGAAATTAATGGATTGGCCTTTGACTGCGGGCTTGCAAACAAATACATACGGCTGAATTTGTTTTTAAATCTGAAAAGGTGATAATTAAATTTTCCAGCAGCGTTATATAAAAGGCATATTATACCAACCCACATCCTCCTATACTTCAACAGATGAATCTATACAGAGCTTCAAGTAGATCTGGAGACTTATGAGGATTATAAAGTTTCCTATGATGCACGAAAGGGTAGAAGTGACCTCTGAAGCAAACTGAGCCTGTTATAATATATAGGCTCTTGAATATGCGCTGTACATTTTCGTTGAACGGGTATCCAAAAAGGGAACAAACAGTTATATCTCTGTTGGCCTGGAGGTCTATTACTCCTCAAAACACTCCATTATCAGTGTATACATGCATGATCTACTCGAAAATAAAGTTTAGTCTCTTATGGACCCTGTAAGCGAAATTACATTCCACACTGATTGATTTTGTTTTTGATTTGTTAAACGCCTTACAGAGAAAAATTGTTCACGTAAAAGGCTATAGGGGAGGAGGGGGCAGTGTATGAGGAGGAAAGTCGATTGCCTGGTTTTAATTTGAGAAGTTGAAGTGTAACTTTTCCACGTTTAGCCTTTGTTACATTCCCTGTGTTGTGGGCTCAATTTGAATCAATGTCTAATAGCTATCACTGCCAAAACTAGTGTATCAAGGATATCCCATCAAAACTTTCTTAAATTCTACAATGAGTACACTTTTTTGAAATCAATGTCGAGGCGTCTAGAATCTTTTTATATCACCCTACTTCACAGTTGTGTATAATGTCACTGGACTAGGGGCTAAATGGGCCGTATATTCATGTAGTGTTGGAGTCAAATACCACATCAGTTGGAGTCAAGTGCTACCGCGATATATATTTTGATTGACCACAGCTATTGCACTAGCTTGCATAGTATACACGATATTTAACTCATTTGCCTAGAACATTCCTTTCGTCTTTCCGACATCGTTCCTGACTGCTTATCTTTGGATGAGTCCTAATTTGTTTGTACAAATGTATCTTTCTAGTTTTTTGTCGGTTGTGTTTAACGTTGTTTTGGAAATTGGTCTAGCGACTATTGACCCGGGCCCGGTTTCATGAAGGATACTTAGTGCTAAGTCGCTCTTAGCTAAGTGCACTTTACATCTTTACAACTTGTGTTGTCATGGTAGTTAAGGGAATAGTTAGCTATGTGCGCTTCATGAAACCGGCCCCCGGTGCGCCAGTTTTGGTGGAGCGCTGGAATATGAATATGCTTCAACGCCTAGATTTGAGAAGGCCTACAGATGCGGGGTTTGATGTCATATCTTAAAAATGCTATCTGAAAAATAGACTTCAGGAAAACGCTTCAGAAGAGGACTAAAACCTGTTGTTCGATACTGCTGCAATGTTGCAGCGTCGCGGGGCGTGCAGAGCCCTTCCAGGCGAACCACGAAGGACTTAAACCATCGTGTTGTACAGCTTGCTCAGTAGCCTCTGTATGAATACATTCTTCGATCACTTGTGTGGAAGTTACGGGTTTTGGAGAAGCCATAGTGGTTATGTAGTGGGTGAGATGGCGGCATGCCTGCAGCAGTGGTTGACGCAGTAACAGGCGCAAAGTCTCTGGAGAGGGATTTCCCGCGGCGTGGTCGCACACCGGGATCGGAAAGGGCCTCGAATGGACAAGACGCGGTGGTCACAGCCGTCAGAGAGTCACGCGGCACATCGTGGCAGTATCGAGTAATGTGACGGCTTCGAGATGATGTCGTTGGCATACCAGGCTTACATCGTGTCATGCAATTCTTGCGTGGGACATTTTAGAATTTTATGACCCATCGGCTTTACGCATGACAAATATATTGTGACATACTGTACAATTCTTGTTGCTATCGTGGAGCGTCATCGCGCCATCATCACAAGTCACATCAGAGCTTCGATTATGCCTATACAACCTTTGCGATTCGCCGCGATCTCTTGATCGTGATCAATCGCTGCCGAAAACCCCGACTGAAACCCAAGTGGTTACAGTTACACCTAACCTTACGCCTATTCCCATCGACCCGCGCAGAGCTCCCATATTTATCTTCGATATATTGTCATATGCCAAATTGCATGAAATCATTAGGGTTATTTGCAATATACTCATAAAAACAAGGTTAGATTGATTTTGATGATCTAGAATTGACATACGATAACTTTGCGCATGCAAAGAAAACACCTGCGACCAATCCGAATCGCTCGCGCTATATCCTCAAGTTCATTCAGATACGTCAAGACACCTCAAGACTAATTGCAGGATCAATCTCGAATTACGGCATTTGCCTGCGATTTTTCGGTCGCAGTTTGTCTTAACTAGTTGTAATTGCAGGCCTTTACCCGTATCTTGACAATTCTTGGCTGCGCTACGTGACAGTTCTTAGCACTTTTGTACTCGCTCCATGTCTACATACCCTATATTGGCTTTTTGCAAATGTCGATTATTGGTGATAACTCTTGAGAAATCTTCCCGCATGCTCATCACCAAATGTGCTAAAGCTACATGTCTGCGTATACTTGTTAGCGTTATATCCTGATATGTCGTATGTAGGAAATCGTAGCGAATCTTATCCATTTCTTGGCTACTCGTAACGTATTCTTCTGCAAAGGATAATCACGATTTAACATCACACTGCAATGACCCCGACACGACCAACAACCCACCACTACAACATTACTACAACGTTACGACTTTCAACATCGTGGTGTTTTTTTTCTTTGTTTTTTTTTAACCTATTCGAACATTAAAAAATGCGTCAAGATAGTACCACGGCATATTGAGCAGTACCAAGAAATGTCACGAGAACACCAACAAGACCCCCGGGAACACCCAGCCCCCAACCCCACAGAGCTCATACTGGCATACATCGTGGTCTAATTTTTGAAAGGATGAACAGAGTTGTACAATATGTAGCTTAATATGATTACAATAATTCATAGGCATTACTACAGCTTTGGAAGTAATGCATCAGTTTAAAGAGTATCAGTATGCAATATCAAAAGCCGCTCATTTATAACGTATATCGGTCTGCATGTACACTGCATTTTTTTATATATCAAAACCGTTTATATACCCTGTATATTATTGTCGAATATATATAACTGCTGTTTGTTTTACTTAAATATGAATTAACGAATGAATTAATAAATGCAGGCCGATCGACTCTTGCATGCGATGACCGCTCGCCAGTCGTGTTCTACGTCTTCATAAGATTTTTGACACTACTCTCCAGTCAGACCAAACCATTATGAAGATTATGTATTATGTGGACACCAAACGATCGTATCTAAAACCGGAAGTTATTGGTGCACGACCATACGGTAATACATTTATATGCCTATGTGCAGACATGTATGTGTAATAGAAGTATACGTAACCCAATACACGCATTGTCTGTCCCCTTTGTCCCGTTAAGGATGAGCCATTGTTCATGTAACTACATGGTGAAGTTAAATAATAGTATTACTTTGAAAGTTTACTAAGTAGTGTGTGTAACATATTTAGATCTCAAAGGCCAAGGAAGTTTTTAGACCTTGTCTCTGATCCCAATTTACACGAAGGTCAGCGAAATAAAATGAAGTGGTATTTGCCGATAATGTGGACGCCACCCCCAATATGAGGGAGTATGATCGAAACTACACGTACTGAAACCTGTACAGTGAAGCCAGAGTATACAAATGGCTAATGTATAACAAGATCGACGTGACATTGACGACACATACTGGGATATGTCTGTGTTAAGGCTTTCATAAGCCAGAATGTCGAATGTCGTGTAGCGTGCATAGAACTTCGGAGTCAAACAGCAGAATATCGGCTTAAATATCAAGATCCAGAAGTTCAGGTGTTGAATATCGGCCTGTATGTCAACATCTGCAGAAGTCAGGGTGTCAAGTATCGGCCTGTGTGTACCATCTGCAGAAGTCATGGTGTCAAGTATCGGTCTGTATGTTACCATCTGCAGAAATCAGGGTTTCAAGTATCGGTCTGTGTGTACCATCTTCAGAAGTCAGGGCGTCAAGTATCGGTTTGTATGTTACCATCTGCAGAAATCAGGGTTTCAAGTATCGGTGTGTGTGTACCATCTTCAGAAGTCAGGGTGTCAAATATCGGCCGTTATGTTATCCGCAGAAGTCAGGGTGTCGAATGTCGGCCGGTATGACAACATCTGGTGGCAGTCGGGATTTGGATGACACTATATCATGAACAAGTGGTAGATCTACAATGTACGACCTACCTGGAACATTCCTCTTCCTGGGCTTTGGGCACCTTGGCGTAGACAAGTCTCTGTAGCCCAGCCATATTGAGCTGGCTATGTACACCACCCTGATTCTGATGATCTAACTCCCTCCCCGACTTAACCACTGTACGTGAAGGTATTACAGCTCTCTGATTCCGTGAGTATAAGCCGTGACGTAACCGACCGTGGTTTGAACCTATAGATCTTTGCTTGTCGCCTGACCAGTGCCGGGTGTCTATAAGCAAATCCGCCCTGTATGTGCTGTAATGCCTTTCTTCATCAACTCTTAAGGCAAACGCGGTAAGCAGGCCTGTAATTTATTAGTTTGTTTGAGGGCTAAGGTGTTAAGGATATAAAACAGCACTCCAAGTCACCGTGGGGAAAAGTCTATTTATGGGTTTATATCGAGAGAGATTGCGCTAGTATGGGTTGACCAGTGTATGAAAGCTCGGTTACGCCACCATATCGGCTCTAGCTTACAAAAGAAAAATAGACTTCTTTCGTCTCACTGTTGATCTTAAGTATAGTATAAATTTAAGGTTGGCTTATAGGAGCTTCTTAGACCCCGTAACAGCTGCGATTTGGTCGAAGGTATATGTATTTGTACTCTGAAAAGGCCATGTTCAGATATGTGATAACCATATGGCTTAACATGTCCGTATTTTGGTAAAACTGAGGTACTCAGCTCTATACAACACACAGCCTTGTTGTGCCTTCTTCCTCTCTGGTTGTACGTGGAAAGGTCTGCCAGCAGCCTGAAGATGGTCGACACCATAATGCTGGCCGCCTTCGTATATGTGAAATAGTCATGAGTACGGCGTAAAACACCAATCAATACAGCTGTAATTAAATTGTAGTGGCTGTGCAGTATAAGAGTTTCTGCGACATATGCGTGTAAAACATGGTGCCACCGTCCGCTTGAGTCATATAGTGTATAGAACTTAATATCATTGTCTGCATTCTTGCTTGTCAGATGGGGTCATACATGGGGGAAACAGATGAAAAATATTATCTTTGATTATTTAGTGGCAGTTAAGATAATACATTTTAAAATTTTGTTGCAGCTGGATCTAAATGAATCATACCGATACCGGGCCGACCAGTCCCGTTTCCTTGCTCTAAGGTCTGAACTCAGTATTTGGCTGAAAAACCACAACCATTCATTCATTCTAACCTGCGCGCTGAGCGCCAAGCGAGGCAGCGATAAGTACCGTTTATAAAACCTTCGCACGTTATGACCTCACCCCGGATTGACCTTATGTCTCCCGACCTCGAGGCCTAATGTACGCTTTAACCAGTAGGTCTCAGGAGAAGCACGAATATCCTCTGAGACCTATAGTATTGTTAACTGTGTGGCTTATATGATTTTCACATGGTTACGAAAAATGAGATCCGGAGAAAAATATTTAGGCTTTACTCCGCACGAGAACCTAGAGAAGCCTACAGCTTGGAAGCCTAATTGTTTCTCATCGTTAATTGCCGCCACAGTCAACATGGCTATTTTGACACACCATATACGTTCCATTTTATCTGTGGATGAAGCTCAGGATCTAAATATCACGAACAAAAGTACATATGAGTTTAAAGGGGAGACGATAACAGATATCTTGATGAATCATAACGACTTATTGGCTTAGCATATATATCGAAGGCAAATGCCGTCACGTGTGCTCCATTGGACAGGTAAACGTCTCCCTGCTAAACGACTGGGCTTTTATATTTACTGTTCCTCAGAGAGGTAGCACCGTGAGCTTTCTTTACACGTTTTGTTCTGGCTGAGCAAAAGAACTTTCCTATACAAGAATGAAGTACAGAGCGCTTTATCTGCGCAAACAGACATTCTGTCAACGCTGACCGAGTTTTTTTTTTTTTAGAATTTTATTCACTCAGTTAAAGATAATCAAATGTTCTGATAATGAGATGCATGGAATTTATGCAGGACCATACTGACAATGGCATGCAATGACATCACCCTGACGTTTCTCTTACTCTATAAATAAAACCTGTAAATACACGCTGTAAAATCGCGAACGACCAACGCGTTTAATGGGCGGTTATACTTCAAGCAAGCGTATTTAATAAATATACACATATATTTAAGTATTAAGCATAAGTGTCTAAAACATGTACTAGTATATATGCCTATATGTATACTATAATCTCCAAGTGTTTAATATCTGATGCATAAGTGTTTACCAGATAAACATCGAAATTTACAGTGTACGATAGCAAAACAGTAACGCATGATAAGAACATGGGTTCACAACAAATTCCGACTTAACTGTGACCGAGTATAATGGCTGAATGAAATCCCTGACATTTCGACTTGCTCATTGTGTGAACTGGCTAGAATGACAGAGTATTAAATTATTCGCCTTTGCATAAAACATGCCTTTAAAGTGGATAATTCAGCCTTTTTTCAGTGACTTTTTTGGCACCCTATATACATATATATTTAGTTTCAATTTCGCTGCTTCGTATACTAGTTTATAGTCATTGATTGCAAGACTTTCATGCAGACCTGGGGCCAGTTTTAAAAAAAAAAGTTCGAAAGTCATATTTTTCCCTTTCGTAAAACCACGTTCACGGTTATGGCACCATAAAGTGATGTGATGTATGAAAAAAAATTACGAGAAAGAGACTGACGAAGTTTTATGAATGTTGGCTCTAAACCCTATAATATGTTGAAAAGGTGGTGTTTTATATGGGATTGGTCCATAAAACTCATACTTTGCTATCTACGCACCTGACTTAATTTAATTCAGTGAAAAAACAATCTAAACAATACAAGTGAAGATATATTTAGATGCATATTTTAATTGTTTTTCTCCATTGTACTTACTTCATTTTCATATTTCCTTTCCCCTTAATGAAACCTAAGGTCTCATCGGCCATCCTCATAACATTAATGACACACGACATTACACCCGCAGGCATGTTAGAAGGAATAAAAGCTTTCCAGGAAAGGCGGCTGCATATTTTTTCCACCTGGCCTTTGAGTTATAACTATAAATCAATCAACTATGAATTCCGACTGTCTATACTACATTTGCTAACTTCTGCATACATTGATTTGCAATACAAATGCCTTAGATCAACCTGTCCTTAAGCACAATGAACTAATTAGCTAACAAACATAACTCCAAACACAAAAGGTCCTATATTTGCTGTTTCATGTTATTATTTAGAGTTGTGTACAGATTGCTTCCGGTGCATGTGTATACAAATTTGTGTATACAAAGTCATATGATAAATTTGATGCGACTGTTAGTACTCGCCTACTGGATATGCTAGTATGAAATACACTGCCTGTGAAGAATCTGCAACGACAACCGTGTTCCCAGCTCTCTAGCTTCATGTTGACTAATGCTGCAAAGTTCTTGGTTTAAACACTGTCCATTATCTTATGCAGTATAGAAATAAAAACAAAACAAACAAAAAAAAAAAACCCAAAAAAGAATAAAAAAAAAAACAAAAAAAAAAAACACACGACGTAGTAATTTTCCAACTCTCTATTACCTATAAACGTGGCGAAACACATGCTACATTTACAAACTACATAAAGCTAATCTAAGAACGTGCTGACCAACAGCGACAACTAAAAGCATATAGGCTGACATACAGATAGGACGAAAAACCACCGGACCTTCCACAGCATATTTAGTGACGAGCTTTCATAGTTAGGATTTGCAATTTAACACGCGGTATGGGCATTTATAGGGACGCTGCCACAGATGGTAATAATTCTGTTTATGACACTTTAATTCTTAAGCCTTAAAACTGTCGTACACTAGAAGATTAACGTAGGTACTAAATTTCTGACCGGGAGAGTATCTTGTCCATTCACTGTCCGTACATACATGGGGACGCGCCTCTGGGCGATTGGCCACAACAGAACTATAAACTTGGGAAAGAGTGAGTTTCAAAATAAAGTTATAGAGGTTGTGTCCAATTTGTGCTCAGGGTAAAACATGCCGACCATACTTGTAGTGAATGCATGCATGCAGTGTTCTAGTCAGTTCTATGGTGGCCACTCTGTAGCCTACATATACCATCTCGTCACTATAACAAATCAGTTTTGGCAGAGCTGATAAAATAGCTTCTCACAAGTTAGTAGTACAACGGTTACAACTGAATTTACCGCATAATGTCGGTAAAAAAGCTACAAGGTCTCCACATAAAGCTTTGCCTATTAACCTTTTATGGGATAATTATTTAAGCTATATTCAATAATATTTCACATACACAGTGGCGGCCAGCATTACGGGGAGAGGACGACGGACATAGCCTATGAGGAAAACCCACGGCTTTCCACAGGTTCATGGCAGACCTTCACACTTAGGCCAGAGAGGAAGCCAGCTTGTGCATGCAGATTTATGGTTTCCAAGTTGTCCTCACGCAAGATTTTCAGTTCTTGCATCAGTACTGAGAGTTTTCAGGACAGTGCAAAGTTTGTACCAGCAGATATCCAGCACAGCGACGGTGGTATTATGAGATTCATAGCTGAATCTATGTATACGTAAATGTGCTACAGCGCCGGAACTATTAACGTCAAAGGAATTTGGAAACGTAGGTTGTTTGGAGACGCACAGGTAGAACAAAAATTGGTCTTTTTCACCTTTACAGCTGCTGCAGTTTTCTGTCAAGTGACTTCGAAATGTATACACAATTACGGTATTGCACGTTTTAATCGCAATTTGATATAAAACTGTCACTTCATAGGGAAGAAGTAACGCTAGATTTGTTATCACAACGTCAAATTACCTCGGCTAGCACACCTACAATATTCGTGTATTCTTCCTAGCCTTGTTTCAATGAGCATGCAGCTGTACTTTAAGCAGGCCCTTATCGTCGCTTATGAATGTGCCAGATATAGCAAATAGTCTCTTTTATTTTTGCATGAATGAATGCTTATTGTTTAACGCCCTATATATTTCCTTGTGTGTATTTTCCTTGTGAATATTTCACTTATACGAAGGCGGTGTCTTGGTGCAGGACGGATTTCCACCGTATCTTTTATCTGGTGCTGCCTCACCGAAACGACTTGCCGAAGACACCCAACAAGCCCCCTCACCCAGTCACATTATACTGACACCGGGCCGACCAGTCCACCCTCTATTCTCTTATTGCTGAGGTTCCTAGCAAGGAAGAAGGATGTACCTTTTCTTAAAGTCTTTGGTATGACCCGACCCAGGTTTGAAACAGATCTCCCCGTCCGAAAGCGGACGCCCTACCAACTGTGCTATCCGGGCGGGTCCGTTTATTTTTGAAGCGCCACACGTTGTATTTATTAACACAGCTTTACATCTATATAAACTGTTGCACACATTCTTCAGGTTTTACATCTGTAAGAGTTTTCAGTGGGGTGACCTGGAAAGACTGGCAAACCTCTCGTGTTTTGCAATTTGAAACAAAGTTGCCTCCACATGACCAGACACAACTCTTGAAAACGTACTAATTCAGACGAGGGCTGTACTAAGGAAAACTATAATTTTGGAAAACTTGCACAAACACTGGCTGGCAAGGAGTTAGAGTGACAGCTAGCAGATAAGGTGGTTGTGCAGGGAGTAAGCACTTCAACCGAAGGCACACAGTAACATGTATGCTAACTATATATATGAATGCATTCTAAGTGCACTATAACGTGGAACGTCAATGAGCCAATTATATAGTACGTTGACGTTTGGACAATTCCTTAAGTCCTGTATTTATTAACACGGATTTTCGACACAAAGCTGTACTCCGGTTGGTTATGTAGTTTTCTGTCCCATGTTTTGATGGGCGTCCGGGCAGGCTACAGATCTAGTGAAATTATTGACTATTATTGCACGGAGTCCTAGGTTTGTACACTTTGAGCTCCAATATCTCAAAAACTGTCAAAGATAAATAAATCCAACTTGACAGTCAAGATACTGCCTTGGTTAGAAAGCGTTGGACACTTTTCGATTTTTGACTGATCAGGTGGTTTGGTGGCCATTTGGATATTTCAGAAAAAAAGCCTTTATAAATCTTCCTGTCAAAAAACGCTAACCAATCGGGCCGAAATTTTATATTTCTTTCTACATATGAAGACCTACTCCCCATGTAAATATCACAATGCATTATATCGGTAAAGAGATAAAAGGTCTTTCTGTTTACACATAAATTTCTGTCTGAAGATCTACCGTACAGGACTATATTTACTTGTTTGATAGGGTTTTTACGCCGTATTCAGCAATATCTCACTTATCCGACGGCGGCCAGCGTCGATGTGGGAGGAAACCGGGCGGGATCCTGGGGAAACTCACGACCATCCGCAAGATGTTGGCAGACCTTCCCACGTAAGACCAGCGAGGAAGCCAGCTTACACTCTCAGCGACTACACTGTTGAGAGGCTCCTGCGCTGCGCCACCATCGTATATAATACAAGACCATCCATAGTACAACTCTTACTGTACTGATGGCAAAACAACAAAGTCATCCAAAGACAGAATTCGTCATTAGATCGTAATACCGGCCTTTTTATTTGTCCATGTGACATCGGTTGCAAAATTAGAACCTTGTAGAACCTTGCAAAATTAGAAGAATCAGCAAGTATGAAACACTGGTACATACACAGTATTAACAAACTCCATCGGATATGCAACACGAGACAGAGGTATTCTTTTTGAACTTAGGAACATACAGCAATATAAATTTGTCACTGAGCAGTGAGAACGTACATGCATCGATACTGACTAATTACCTGTGCCCTTCTGCAGCTGACTCCAAAGAGTTAGAATGCACGTTAGAAGGGAAATGTGTAACAAATCTTTTTAGATGTGTACATCATAGACAACAGACAGTCTAGACGTGGGTAATGTACAATATACACAGAACATTACTCTACCAATAATGGTTATTTGTGTTTTCAATTCAACAACTTAAAACTGTTAAGTCTATTATATATATATATATATATATATATATATATATATATATATAAAACACCCATTTATTGGTGTCCAAAGTAATGAACAGAAAATTTCCAACACAGAATGCCAACCCAAACATATTAAAAAGAAAAAATAATTCATTTTCAACAAACACCCAAAATGAAATTAAATTACTAAAACAGAAAAGGAGGAAAGCCTTCCAAGAGAGTGTACACTAAGGAATGGACAACACATGGATACAGACATACAAAGGAACAATCCAACACTGACCAAGTGAAATGCTGCCCCCATAAAGTAATAGCACTTTCTGTAAGTAAAATATACATTGCTACCAAAACTTTCAAAGACAGTTGCAATTACTTCGTTACATGACTCTTGGTGCAAAGTCCCAAATGACAAAGTCAAGCATTTCTTACAATTATCTTAAATTACTCTCTGAGATTACATCACAAATGGCACGTAAAAAAAACTGTCTTTCCTGTTCATATTCATACAACTTTCTTCTGTTTGAACATATGCTCACAATGTCAAAATAATAATAATAATAAAGACGTTCAACAACAATTCAAAAGCCTTGGTATTAAATCCCTCCAGATGGTTATGGCCTAGAAGGACAAATACTTATCCTTCTAGATCACCCAATGGCACGGAAGACTGTTCATCAACAAAACTGAACACTTGTTCATCAAAAACATCACACTGAGGACAAATTGAATACATCACACATCAATTACAGTGCTGGATCACCATCACATCAAAACATCTGCACAGTTGTGTAGGGGTTAATACAATCATAGGCACCAATATAATCATCATCGTTAATATATAATCATAGGCTGTTTGGATATAAAGTCAGCAAACAATAAGTTGGCAGCTCCTGGATACGGATAAACCTAGCTAACATTCCACAGTACACCCCTTAAAATCTTAGAGGAAGTAATATTGCATAGTACAATGACGGACAGATCAGGAGTATCTGTTCTGGTGGACACCAGCGGTTCACTGCCGTTGTACCCCCTGGCTCAGTCAACTGGGCACCATATTACAGGTGTCCATGTGATGCCATAAAGGGATCACACTTCTAAAGAATTATGCTTCAATCCTCAACTGGCAGCACAAATATGGCAATGACAAGATACTGTTATATATTAAATTAACATATTTGACTTCGGATGTCAATTAGAACAATTACACACAAATATTTGGAAGCTGTAGGTGTGCTAAGACATTAACATCTCCACATCTGGCATGGCGCCTTTACAAAACAAACAATGAACGTTAGGAGGGCAGTCTTTCAGTCCCCCTCTGGGGGCAGGGGCAGTTGTACCCCAGGGTAGGGCTCTGACGGGGAGGGCTGGGGAGGGATGATGTCTCCCCCAATAAGGGCCTGTTGCTGCACCAGGTTTTGATCCATGGGTGTGTCTGCAGCTGCAGCGGCTAGGTTGGTGATAGACTTGCTCTTGACACACTGGAAGTCAACATGGCGACTCTTGGCCTCCTCCTTTTCCCAGGACATGTGCAGGAATGGCCGCTGAACGTAATTATAGATCACTACCAACAGAAAAACAGAAAATACATAATGTACTTAATACATATTGTAAAACAAAAAAGTGGTGGGTGGGTAAACTCTTTTGTGCCACAAGATCGGTTGATCAAATTTACTCAAATATGACTGAGATGATACAGCCTGGTTAGAAGAAGGTTTGCAAAGAAGTTTTATACTATCTTCAAAGATGCAGATAAATTCTTGAGGCTTGCTGACAGGGGAGTCTTCACAGGGCTTGTGAGTATACTTTCATGACATCTAAACATTCTGATACTGCAAATGCTCTTCTATCTTTCTCTGACCACATGCAAAAAAATTTCATATTGTACATAATAACATTGAGAAAGTTACAATGTCATCACAAATATGAATTTATAAAAATCTGCACATAGATGGTAAAGTCCTCTGCTTTTCATAGGGAATCCTGGCTGGCTTGGTCACTTGACATGCTCATTGTCCACAACCAATGATGTCACAGGTGAGAATTCATCTCTCATGCACTAATATGACAATGACACTGACAAGAGATTTATTCAGTAGCAATCAGCCCCCTTATGTCCTAGGACCAATTCCACATTCAAAATCTAACATACTCTCCATGACCTAAAATTCTGCCCATATTTATTTATTAATTTGATTGGTGTTTCACGCTTTACTCAAGAATAAATTTTTCGTCCACAAAAGGTGATTTTTAGAGGCCAAAAATTGTCATGCAAAATTGCTTTTGTCCTGAAACTTGCAATTTCCAAGTAGTATATTATCCCACCTTACAAAAAAAAAATTAAAACATCTTTTTAAAATCAGCAATACTCTCAGAATGATGAAAAATGAGTGACTTAATCATATTAGGTCATTTAGGGTATTCATACTAACATAACACTTGTGACATTTCCCAGTTCCTAGCACCTCAGGTCCTAAATTAAGCACTTAAATTTCACATTATGACTTTAATCAAAGCTGGTTAAGTGGAATCAATTCCTAAGTGACTGAGTCTTCTGATTATGTGGATCACAGTAGGATCAAATCTGCCGCCTGGTGCTGCTGAAGTCTCACATAGTCTCTCACATAGCAGACTCACCTTCGGCTCGGCCACCTGGTCTCTTCTTTATCTTCTCCTTGTACGTGGGGTAACCTGTAAATCAGAAACACCATCAACATTATCAGCTGTTAATATTTATTTATTTATTTATTTATTTACTTCATTGGAGTTTATACACAGTACTCAAGAATATTTCACTTATACGATGGTGACCAGCGGGAGGAAAACAGGCAGAGCTCGAGGGAAACCCACAACCCATCCTCAGGTGTCAAAAGGGCAGCCAAATGTTGAGTACAAATTGATGTACAAGTAAACAGAAGTTTTCACTTTACCAATATAAAGCAATTATCTCCTTCAGTTCATTTTATTTTCTGAGCTCAAAACAGGGCAAAAGCAACATAAGCACCTGGAGATATAACTGACAAAAAAAGAAGAAATAAAATAAAGTAGCCTTGTGACTAGTAGATTGCCAAAAAAAAAAAAAAAATGTCATCTATCACTTTCTAAACATAAAAAATCCAAGAACATCCTCTGTCTGTGTTTCAGATTTGTCAGGACCGAAACAGAGATACACAAGTGAGAAAATTCATACCTTCAATGCCCAGACGTATTTTCTTCAGTCCTCGCTCTTTGAGAACTTGTTTGGCCACATCTCGGTTCTCTATGTACTTGAAGAATCTGTACATGTGCGTGTTGTAAATAACTGTAAGTGATGAAGGACGTCAATAAACCTTCTGTAGCATACACTTCAATACAGGATGCCCACATTCACATAATAAGGCAAAATCACTTGAAGATTGTAACTTGTATATGGTAATAACTCATGGAAAAAATATATACCAACATTTCCCACTTAACAGCTTAAGAAAGAGATGAATGAGCCGCAAGAATGGAAGCTAAAACATTACTTGTCTGAAGGCAATTGCTACAAAAAATGAAACAAATGTCTTTGAAAAGGGTGAGCTTACTGAGTGAGTACTCTTCTCCCATGGGGGGTGGGTACTCCTCATCCCATTCCACAATATCATCATCTACAAGCACCACTAAGTGACATTCACGGTCTCCACGCTACAACAGAACAGACCGTATATTAAGCCATAACCATGACAGGTATTGCTTTAGTCTCTGCACTGTCTCCTTTGTTGTATAATTTGCACTGCTGTGAATGTTAACAGAGGTCTCAATTTTGAAATTCCACAGGGCAGTTTGAACTGTGACTGCATTCTGAGTTTTGTTACGAGGTGTACTTATGGTCATGCACCCACCCGCCGGTCCCCAGATTTGTCACTATTCACTATTAATTTTATATTTTAGAAACAAGGGCCTACTTGCATGAAGCCCTCTGAACATTAGGAGCACTTAACTGTCATGACCATGCAATGCCTATAGCGCTGGTTGTCATGGTTTTTACGTGCTCATGACGTTTAAGACTTCTTCCTGATATCGGTGGTCAGTACGAGGAAAAAATGAAACCACAGAAGAATACTTTAACCCATCACTTCTCTGTGTGAAACATCATTTTGTCACACACGGCTGTTTCTTATGCAAATATTTTGCAGCAGATAAAAATATGAGTGATTTAACCCCGGCAGTGTGGTCTAAAGGGGGATAACTGACCTGGGCACAAGAGACCATTTGAGGCAGGATCTGATCTTCAAGGTACCTCTCAAACTGCTGACGAGCTCCCTCGTTAGACAACTCATGTAATAAACCACCTGAAAACAATGTGATGCTGATTAACCAAAGATGTAAGTGATATATTTCCTTCAAATAAGTTCTCCAGGCTCCAGACAATGTTTCTATCAGCCACACACACCTAATACACCCTCTGAGATGATCACATCTCCAATCGGGATGCAGTATATCTTTTAATCCTGTGAGGTGAAGCTAGTGCAAGATAGAACCTTGAGTTGTTATGTCCAAAACTCATTGTATTGCAACATCCACTACCTTACAATGTATAAGTTTGCTAACCCACCTGGAAAGTTATACAAATCCAGCTAATCTTATGCAGATTCGAAGGCTTAACTTTGAAAACTTACGCAAATTCTGACATTTAACTGTGGAAGCATCAAAAGGAATCAGCAGATAATCGCATGCCTCCCTGAGCTCCTGGACTGACACACTGGGGGGACATCTGACCACGCCCGTGCGGTAAAACTCCTGTCAACACACAGAGATCACATCACTGCTGTATTATGCGGATCCCTAGTACACATCATAATACCACACAGGAATGCTGGCATGCACCATTAATACAACATGGCTTTCATATTATCCAATCATTTAAACTGAACATAAATAATCAGAGAAATTCATTGCAATTTGAAGTGCGAGTTAAAGGTGTTCACAAAAGTATTTTAACTTTTTTCCTTCTTCAATTTTTTCTGCATCACAAAGAGTATTAAAAACAGGTACTTTTTGGATTTAATCTATCTGTCAATGGAACATATTAAAAATATTTAGAAACCATCTCGAATGTACTACCAAGCATCATTCCTGTAGATCTAAATGGACTTCCAAGTACTCCCAATAATTTTGGACAATCTTTGGGAAAATTTGGTCCCACAAACCCACCTTTGTTAACCTGAGAAAAACATCACTCCAAGAGAAAAACTTTTTGCGCAAAGAAGTGGGAATTGTCAGTCTGAGTATAGACAAACCAGAGAATGTGCTCAATTTATGTATTCAAAAGGTACTTTCCATGAATGACAATTACCCAGGTTGCAACGTGTATACAGTCCGTGATAAGGGGAGATAATTCAGAGTACACCAACTTGCAGGTTATCACTCACCAGTATTGAGCGGAAGACCTGGGATGACATACCCTCAGCCACCTCATACTCTCCTCTCTCATTCGGCACATTTAACTCAAGAGAGGACGTGAACATCCTGAAACACAAAATGTGATGTACAATACAAACAACTGTAAAGGTAAAATGCAGAGAAAAAGATGTAATTTATCTCTGCAGTCCTGTAGACTCTGGCTGCTTATGTCATTATTGGATGCTTGAATGTAGCCCTTGCTTTGGCTATGACTTCAAGTCATAACTTGCAGACTCTGCTTAAGTTTTCTTCATCCGCTGAACTCATGACGGTCATATAAGTGAAAAATTTTTGAGCTCTTGTACATTACAAAAAAGAACCCATAAAGGTACTCTAATCAAATCCCTCAGGCCCTGCAGCCCATGACAATATTATAGTGTCTCCAAATCACATATATGTACATGTATGAATGCGTAAATGATATGTTATTAAAGTTTATAAATACACTAAAAAAATAAAATTCAAAACTGTGCTGCCTTGAAACTATGACTATAATAGAATACAAAGAATGTTAAGGGTTGAGTCAGAACTAAAACTAAATGTAATTATTGCATATGCTTGCTCAATTACAAAATCACCCACCTGCCCAGCATGGTGTTTGGGTGGTTCTTTAGCATGTCCATGTCTACAATAAAGCGTGTCTCATCCACAACCAATGTGACTCGGCCCTTAACCTTGCTGCTGGCCCCTGTTGACATTGCCCCACAAGATGCCCCGGCCCTCTGCTCACAGCACTCATCACCCCCGGAGCATGCCTCTAGTAAGCTCAGGTCATGGCTGCGGTGACCAGATCCTCCCCTACTTCCTCCCTCTCCCTCCATACTCATCGCACGCAGACGATTAACAAGGCAGGGTTTTGACCTAGGAGGGCCCAATGAGCTGAGAACACCACAGAAACATGAGTGAGTGAATTTGGAGTTTAACATCATACTAAACAATGTTTCAGTCATATGATGACAAGGAGTCCTTCTTGTGCACAGAAACAGGAAGCCACATGAATTTCATATTACATTCTGATGTTAAGCAGGTGGAAATCAATATGTCATGCAAACCCTTACAGTGAAAGAATTCGAACTCAAAATATAAGTCAAAAGTCATTGGAAAGACCACTGAAAACCATACCTAAAATGTACTACCTTTATCTATTTGTACTGTATGATTTTTTTTTATGAAAGGACTTTTTATGTTTGAATTTTATAGTGTGCTTTTTGGATTAATTTACAGTTATATGCCACCATAAATATTTTTTTTCATTCAAGTTCTCTACTTTAATGCCATCTAACACATCAGTATCATCCACAAAAAGCAATACAGAATTCAAGCATTTAACTACATTTCATTTAGTAAAAAAACAACAATAAAAACATATATAAACGTGTATATATCTCAAAACATCAACAGAGGTATGGTACATGACCTAAAATTTGTCCATGACAGTTTTCCTGACTTGTCCTTGAGACTTGTAGCTTTAGGAGACTAGTTACCTGGTACGTTTAATGCAAGTACGTTTCTTTTCGTCTGTTTCAGAGTAATCTGATTCACTGTTACTGCTGTCGTAATCTGGGTTTCTACTCTGACGGTAGAAAGACTGCTGATAGGCCATCCCAGTAACTACAGGATGACAAATGAAGAAAACTCTGGTGATCTATCTTACAGCAGGTTATATATCTGTAAAACAAAAACATTTACTACTGGTAACGTATTAAAACTATGGAAGTATAGCTATTCAGATATCTTTTGGCCTACTGAATTTATATATGCAGCAATAACTCTCAGTTATGTGAGCTAAACTGTACTGGGAACATGAAATTTTGTGTTTGTGTGTGGGGAGGAGGGGGAGACGTCACGACAATCCGCAGGGTGCTGGCAGGCCTTTCCACTCATGGCTGGAGAGAGAACCTGAGTCAGCTGGACATGAACTCAACAGCATTAGAGAGAGGCTCCTGGGTCATTTTCCTACATTAGCACACTACTCACAAGGCCATGAAGGCCCCTGTTGGAAAACTGAAAAGTGTTGATGGGTACAAGGCTAAAAATTCCCACTGTTCCAAGGATGATGGAACTCTTGTCGGGCCAACTGGGATGTGTCCGAGAGATCAACATTTGATTCAGTTTACGAGTTATCAATGCCCATACATATTATTACAAACAATCATTTACGCACAGGGTTTCTACTAGATGCTCAACATTTAGATAAGAATAATCTCAAAATAACTTGATCATATTTTTCTTTATTTAATGATAAATTGGTAAAATTGGTTAAGTAAGTAAATTGGTTATTTGTTAATTTCGTTTGTTCTGAAGTCATACTTAGGAATATTTTACTTATATGACGGTCGCCAGCATTCATGTGGAAGGAAACCAGAAACCAGGCAAAACCCAGGTGTTTAGGTGGGGGGGGGGGGGTTAGAGGACCTATGGCCATTCATAAGTTGCTGGCAGACCGTCCCATGTACGAATGGAGAGGAAGCCACATAAACTGGACATAAAGATGAGAAAATTATAAAGTACTGATAGGTAAATTTCAAAATATTGATGGCCACAAATGAAATTTAATAAAATATGCATAATGATACATGTAATTCAGATTCTAGGACTTTATACAAGGAAAAGAAGACAGTGCTTAAATTTTTTCATATACATGTATTTGAACCCAAATGGTCAACCTTACCATTTTCGACTTAAAATTAAATTGAGGCTAAAATTAAATGATGATTATACATTAAATGTGTCTAATTTTTAGGTTAACTAGTCAGTGTGTTGACAATGAGACAACCTTTACTTTTGATGAGGTCTTGGGTAGGGTATAGCCTGGCATAAGCATAAGCGATCTACAAATCTGATACAAGAGCCTGTAGTAAAAGCTAACCCATACACCCAACTGATATCTGAATTCATCTTCTATAACGTGGCTTTCCAAAATTTTTTCAGACAGCCAGACACCAAAAGAAATATAAAATATGGTGTCACCCAATCGTTCATAAGAGACGGTAAGTAACACGCAAGACTTCAAAATATAAGCCAACAAATTGTCTACGTGACACATTTCACTTTATGGAAAAATCGAATAATCAAATAACATGACAGAAGTCGTTAAAGGCTCGTGGATGGCAAACAGTCTAAACTGAGAGTTATATCTATAACAGACAAAACCAATACACCGTTTTATTTGTCAAGAAAATATTCATGTTGAATGATGACCTGGTACTTCTATTATAATGCACTTCTTGAAATATACGAACCTGTTTTTAAAGCTGGTGGCTATCTTCAACAACAACATCTTTATGACGCCATGTTGGAAATACTCGAAAAGGATTATGGGTGGCCCAACCAAACTTAAAAAAAAAAAAAAATACTGGGTTACCTCCCCTGAAACACTCATTATGCCTGAGGTGAATCTGGAATAAACATTAGATACCAACAGTATATGGCGAAAAAAAAAAATATTCAAACAACTAAACCAAAGAGAGAACGCACGAAAAACAACCAACCAGACAAACAAACAAAATAAACAGACAAAAACACATCATGTTATCTTGTTGTTTTTTGTTTGCCTCCATACATTATATTTTTTGTCCTCCTGAAAACTAAACCTTACATACTTCAATTTAGAATATTTTCACGGACCCAATACAATAACAATAATGCAGTGGTACAAACACAGTGAAATAAATAAATAAATAAATATAATAACAACAAATCAATCAACAATGATATTTGTGCTCAGATAAGCCTGTTTTGTTACTACCGTTGAAAACATCAGCAAACTCTAAACACAACATTGAAAGCCACCAAGATCTTATGTCACTTTGCAGCAAATAATGTCAGAAAGTTTAATTTAAAAGAAATTAATATAATTAATATGTACACTATGAATATTAACATGTACAGTTTGAAAACCACCCATATAACTCGATCAGTATTTACGGCACTCTAACTAGTGAACATGGAATTAACTATGGTATAGGTCCGTGTTACTAAGTACATGTACAGAAAACCAAACCTGATAATTTAACCAAAGTGTAATATAAAGAGGATATTGCACAGTGAAGGTTGAATACCATAAATATTGTTCCAATGAGAGGTGGAAATGAAAACTTACGAGACACGAAGTGTCGAGTGGGTTATCATTGCCACCTTTCATGAGAACAGTGTTAATGGTATTCAACCATCACTGTGCTATATTCTGTTTATTATTTATACGATAACAATGTTTTGATCTTGTGTATTTAAAGACGTTTTAAGCAATGTTTTCAGTTGCAGGCTTTCAAAGCGTCGTGTCTTCTTGCGTGAATTTGAATACAGCAATTGGCTTGACTTGTATTATGATTCCCAGTGAGCTCAGATTGGAACCTCATAAAAACAAAGTGTTTCATTTTCGGCGTCACGGCGTGTGGATCATTGGTCAAGGTCACCTGCAGTGTAATATCAAAATGTAATAACAAAAGTAACATCTAACTTGTGAAGATATCACTTTAGCAGTGAAGGAAATACTGGGATTTCACTGATGTATAAATAATAACATGTTTTAAACATTTCTGTACTGTTAGGCCTATATGAAACACACGCATTCATTTCTGGTCAGTTATCTTAAATCATTCCATGAATGATTGCAACAGGTCCGTAAACCATTTCGTATGCATAAAGTGATAAGTGATAAAAGTGATGAATAGCAAAAGATATACTCATGAAGAGGCAAAACATAACCAAGATCAATTGCAAGGGCCCAAACATGCATCACGTAACCACGTTTAGAGGTTTTGATTTATTTTATTTATTTGATTGGTGTTTTACGCCTTACTCAAGAATGTTGCACTTATACGACGGCGGCCAGCATTATGGTGGCAGGAAACCGGGCAGAGCCCGGATGAAAGCCACGTCCATCCCCAGGTTGTTGGCAGACCTTCTCACGTACGACCGGAGAGGAAGCCATCATGAGCTGGTCTTGAACTCACAGCGACCGCATTGTTGGGAGGCTTCGGGTCATTACGCTGCGACAGCGTGCTAAGCGACTGAGCCACAGAGGCCGCTGGATGTTTTGAGATGGAACGGCACCCTGTCATTGTCACGTGATAGAAGCCCCTAACCACGTGACAGACCTGCAGCGAACTCAAACCAAGGGTCGACGTTTCGAAGGCGGAGTTCACATTTTCGGCGGGTAAGATTTTGTTCGAAAACTGTCACTAAACTGAATGAAATGGTGGGTGTTGACGAGTAATTATTTTGATGTCCGTGGTCTTCCATGTACCTGTTATCAAAATTTGGTTATAAAAGAAAGCTTTGTACTGCTGTGCTGAGCAGCACTTCGAGTTATAAAGAGGATATTTTCATTTTATCAAATAACACGCAACACAAACGTGATGTGATGACATACTGAAGAGATTGATAAATCTGTTGTGATATGTTTCTGTAAACACGAGACAATTATAAAAGTCCGGGATTTAATTTTTAAACATAAATTCAATGATAAAAAGGTAGTGTACTCGATCGGTTTCACATTCGGCATCTGATCCTCAGATTTCAGTTTGCTGTAATTTATAAAATATAAACCGAGACTTAAGAAGCTATTGTAAGAGTCCCTAAATGAATACCCTTGGCATCGCAGCCCAAGATTACTTTCATTATGGACTGGAGAAAATGTAAATGATAATAAATGAAAAGGTGGGTGGGGGACGGGGGAGGGTGTGTATCCCAAATTCCTCAACCTATTCACATATGAAAGAGCAATTTTCAGTGCAATTTGTGTTCATTTTTCTTTTAATTTTGAAGACAAAACTACATTTGTTGGTTGGCCCGTTTCAGGGCTTCACAAAAGTATAATTTTATAAGTCAACACAGAATAAATGCCTTGCACACATGCAAAGAGGTTGAAGAATTACAGTATGAATTTTTAAACATATATTACTGGGGACAATAAGCTTCAATTCCTTGAATAGCTTAGGCTTTTTTTTTTTAGTTTTAGAGTTGAATGGCTACTGTACCAGTTTGAGAATAAAAGACTTCAGACTGAAAGAGTGCAACATGACATGAACATTAATATGTGTGGGAGTAGAGTTTAGCATCCTGTGGTGTCTGAAGTGTTTTGCAGTTAGGACCCCTTTCCGTATAAACATCTAGAATCTTTTTTTTTTTATGTTCGGAATGGCATTCAAGATGAGTATACACATGACAGGTGAACATAATTTGCATGAGGCAACCTCATTACTCATTCTCCATTCTTGAATCAAAGCAAGGCTGTGAACTTCAAATGAAAAAGAAACTGAATAATTACCTGATTAGTGGTGGAATTTTGGTTTTAGGGATATTCACCTGATGGCTAGTGATCTTCAAAAACTGTTTGCCTGCATAAGCATTGACTTGCTAGAGGATGATTTTGCTGTCAGTTGTTTAAAAAATTTGCTTGCCCATGAGGGCAACTGTCAGAGACATTTTGCTTGCCCATATAGATTTTCACTTAGCCAGGGCAAGTGGGAAAGTATTATGTTTCAGCACTGATAATAGCTAGAAATCTATTATTGTATGCTTTTGTGCATGTTAATGGCCTTCAAAGGAAGGAAAATTTACCAAACCTGAGTCTGACAAAACACCCAGCAGCACACTGCCAGCTTCAGGTGGAACTATGTCTATTGTGTTCTGTTTGTTTTTCACACTGCACCAGAGTTACCTTTGAATTGCTACAACATTTACCCTAAAGTCCATGTTCTCTTGCAGTGTCCAGATGATAATGGCAGACCATGTGTTTCCAGTTATTAAAACATATGGAAGGAGGGGGAGAAGAAGGGGCAATCTGTGTCACAATAATAGGAATGTTAACTCCATCTTCTATGGAAGAGCGACGAGGAATGTGTTCCAAGACTCCCCAATAGCCAAAGGTAATGTCTGGGGAACTGGATTTGGGTTACGTATGAGACAGAGTACTTGTGGGTTACATGTTGGTTTTAAGGCAAATAAACCTGAAATAACCTCTTCTACTACAAGTGGGACGGACATATGCACAGAAGACATGAGTTCCATGATAGCTGAGTGCTTACGTGAAGCTGGGGTGCAGAAGTGCAGTGATATGATTGTAGATGTGTGTGACACTACAGAGCATGAGGCCAAGGTGTCCAGTGTGTATACCAGCCAAGACTGCTCCTCTCAGGGTAATAACCAAGGCCCTGAATACAGTGACGAGGATACAGGCACCACTGACCATAGTGACACTTCCTACATCGATCAAACAACAAGTGAGGTTATTAGCTGTGAGGACAGTGAATCCAGCATTGAAATTCCTCGTAAACAAGTGGATCCTATCAAACCATGTGCAGTTAAATCTCCACTGCATTTTCTGCCAATCTCCCAGGCCTCCAGGAGCAGGAGAGATTTGCCCATTTGCAGTGGCAAGGAAAATTTGTTCACTGAAACACCTTTCTGTTCTTCATTCCTCCCTGGGGAACAATCCAACTATATTGAGCTTTGCAAGTTAGATCTGTCACCAATTGTGCAAGCCCCTGGAAACAACACAAATTGCCTGTTCAAAAAGCCTGGAACTGATAGAGTGGAGAGCTTACAAAACAAACTAGAGAAAACCCCAGTGCCTGTGCAAAGTTTAAATTCAGCCACAACACCTCATAAGCTGTCTAAGTTTGGGCCACCAAAAAACAAGAAGACAAAAGTGGCATGCTCTACTCTTCTCTTCACATCAAATTGCAAAGAGCTGGAAAACTATTTTCCATGTATGTCAAAAGTTGAGGACAATGAAGAACTGAACAGCCAAATGGGCATTGGACAGTTTTCTGAGAGTTTTTCTGTGGATATAGATTTGGCCAAGAATCTGGACAAGCAACAGCCAAATGGAGTCGTGTCCAGTTCGCCTTGTCAGCCAAAACAACCTAAGAGACTGCGATATAAGAGTTCTGGAAAGCTAGACCTATTCCACAATGAGTTGTCCTCCATCAGGCAAGTAGCTTCCACTGCTGATGACTTTGTCAAGCATTTAGGCAAACACAAGCCCAGTGCAGTCATGTCCAGTACACGATGTATTCCCAGAGAACAGAAAGTGGTTGTCAGTGAGACTGGGGGCTGCAAATCCCCTGATCTGTGTCAAAATGACTTGTCTTCCATCAGACAGGTGAGTCCCACTGCTGTTGAGGACAGAGACGCTCCCCACACTTCAGCTGTTCATCCTGACCTTAGAGACTTGACCCCACCCACAGATCCTGTCCCACTGGACAGTCTGTGCCTACCCATAACAGGAGCTGCCAGCAATGAAACTCAGTCAAATAGTTTGTGTCAAAACACATTAAAACAGGAAAAAAATAAAGATTCACCTACAGAACCAGTCCCATTGGATGCTTTGACAATAAATATCAAAGATCCTGCCATCACCACTTGTGCTAATAAACAAAGGGCGCAGAATAATTTACAGGCCAAGACGTCAAAAAATAGACGTCCTAAGACTGGAAAGAAGACAAAGGGTAAAGCAGCAGAGAAAGGAAAGGCTCCACCACTGTGTTCCATTATTGCATTGAACAAATGTTGTGCAAATAATTCTAAAGTTACAACCTACAAGACCCCTCTTCCTGCAAAGTATGGATCATTCCCCTGCGATATTTTGTTGGAAAATTCTAAAGTCAGGATTAAGAACCTGTGATTAATTTAAATAAAAACAAAAATGATACCTCTGCATCCTAGCCCCAGTATAAAAATTTACAGGATTAATTTCCAAGTACTATCATCTGCACGGTTTTGTGTGCTGCTGAAGGTGTGATGAATACTAAGTGTGTATTTGTATTCCATGATGTGATGTCATACATTACAGAGTATTACATAGTATATGTGCAGGCAAAAGTTTTTAGTTATCAGATGTATACTTTACTATATGTTTTCTTCTGTGCAATCATATTTATAATCCTATCAAATCATTTGTAATATAAATATAAAATCTTGCTTTATTGCTATGTATACTTTATGTAAAATTTACATGTTTAGTTTAGACAAATAATCAGTGTTATATAGATACATGACATGCGTAACCAGAGTGCAGTTGAAAAGTGTTACATGTGAGCTTGTTTTCACAATTTTTTCTCTGTTTGTATTTATTGAACTCAATGTGGATTGCTATGACTTGAAGTTAATTTTGCTTTTTGTATTCAGCATAAAACTGCGGACAGTTGTTTTAAATGTTTAATTATAAGTTCTGCAAATGCCTGTGTTACTTGCTTTGTGTATATTTTCCATTGCTTGCAATGGTTTTTTTTTCTGCATGTTTGTATTTAGGTTAGCTTATTTGTAATCTATCAGTTCACAGCAAGTCGAAACACCGAAAAAGAAGGAAAAAAAAAAAAAGAAGAGAGCATTAAGGGAGATAACTCTCAACGTACTCGTGTTAATTCTGAGCTGTGGAAAGTGCATATCGCGTGAAGAGAGATTTTAAGCCGAAAGTATAACAGTTTTCAACCAAGCATCTGACGGCATGGTTTATTATCTCCGGTGAGCTAGGATAGGCATGTATTGAAGCTGTATGTTGTTAACTCGTACCAAATCACATCAGGGAGTTATATACATGTGCACCCAATCCAGGGCATATAATACACAGTGCATGAATTCGCTGTGGTAACACGTGAGTTGCCTGCAGAAAATTTCAAGTGCCAAAATTGTTGATGTAAGCCTATATATTTATAATCTTACTCGCCAGATGTATGCAGTGGAGTAACATCGCATTCACTGATGTACCGCTATGTGAACAACAAGATGCGTCCACGTACCCGAGTGAACAAATGTTGATTGATTGATGGTGATTGATATGCAAACACTGGAAAACTGTTCCACGACAGCTTCATTTCCAAAGTAACTCTCCAGCTTCTTATAAAGACAATGGACCCTAAGTGTTACACACAGAAGTATTGTGAAGCTGTACAAGTTTTCGTAGTAGTGATCGGTAATAGGCTTTAATTTCTCGGATTTACCCAGAAGTTGTACCAATGATAATATCATGGTTAATTTGTGATGGAACTACCGCCGCCATATTCTTTGGTTTTCTCATCCTGCTTTTGAGAAAGTTCTCTAAATGAAGTCCTTGTCTATTACAGTGTTAGAAATCTTCTCTCTTTTTTTTTTCTTTTTTTTTTTTTTGTTGCAGGACACTTGTCATTTTTATTTTCAGCTTTTACTTCCCGCCTATTAACAGGACACCGTGCGACCAACACGGTGATACCCGCGCGCAGTTCGTGAAGTAGTTAGTTCGTTTATATCCAGTACATATAGGCTGTCAAATGGCGTAGTCGAAGTACACTGGTATACAGTAAGGTCATATTTATCTACGGGTTGCGTACGTATATGTAGTGGACAAGATATTTATATATTCCAATAAATGGTACGTGTTTTACATATATACAGTTTCCAATCCACAAATCACGCCCGTACGTGGGAAGATCTGCAAGCAACCTGCAGTTGTTCGTGGGTTTCCCCCGGGCTGTGCCCGGTTTCCTGTCGCCATAATGCTGGCCGCCGTCGTATAGGTGAAATATTCTTGAGTACGGCGTAAAATACCAACCAAATAAATAAATGGATAACAAATCACGCATATGGACCTAGTTTGTCCATGAAAGTCAACTGATACGGCTGGATGGGATAATTATGAGGATAAATTAAAAAGAAATACAAAGATTACCGGGTTGTATATGTAGTGTCGTATATAGAATTCCAATATAGATGATGTGGAAGGTTTGTCAATGCCCATATCGACGACGTATCGAGTTTGACTTGCCTGGACGTTCATTATAGGCCTTGATCGATGGTTGTAAAAACGGTTACAGGGTAGCTCGCCCCAGAGCGATTCGTCCAGGTCGTTTGTCCCTTAAATGGCACTAGACGCTTACTTAACCTAGTTATATGGGCAAACATATGTGGCTTGTGGCTGTGGATTATTAGCTATTCGTGCTTATCTCTAAAGAGCGTTGAGTAAAGATTCCAACCAACGCGGTGATGCCACCTGACCTGTCTGCCCTATAATACAGCGTGGTTAACAACGTAAAGCTTCCCAGTTGATTCCCATGTCTGCCTAGTCGTCTCGGTCAAAATATGAACTTTTCCATGTATAAAAAATAAAGACTTACGTTATAGGTAAGCTCATAATCGAATATTGATCTTGTACATGATTTATATGAGCACCAATATATAGAGAAAGAGAGAGACCGTAAACAGTTTATGCAACACAGAATTACAGTAGCGCTTTGCCTTTTGATGTAAAATACTGGTGATTTTCCTACACTTTGGTGTAGCAACTATATAGAGAGTCCAAAATGCTTGCGTTTTAAACTAGTACTTAATCAGTGTATCCATGAAGCTGGAAGGTGTATTGCAAGATTAAGAGGCCATATAAAGCTTGTATGTAATTTAGATGCATCTGAATCACAGCACATATTTTGGGTTTTGTATCTTTTTGTGTATAACATTAACATAATACTATCTTGAAAATCGTTTCTACATGTATGTCAGATTTGTTTAATTTATTCTAAATAAAAACACAGATGAATGATCGTTTGCACCGTACATAATTTGGCTTGGTTTATCATACCCATTAAGGTATATATATATATATATATATATATATATATATATATATATATATATATATATATATATATATATATATATATGTATATATATATATATATATACATATATATATGTCTACCGCAGCGGATGCTGAGATTTGTAATTACGTGCGTATATTTACATATACAGCATGTTCCTACACATATATAAGCCACAATCCAAATCAACAGTCGATCGGTGTGAGCAGGTGATAATACTTTACTGATAGATGTGTGACGAATATACATATGTGTACGGTCATTTATTTAGGGGACAGCGGTCTAGGGGTCTGTATAACACACAACACTGTCGTCTGACACAAGACCTATCGGGTCACCGGTCTTACCACTCTGAGGCATACAGCAGTGCCTGGAAACCAGCAGGCGTTATTGATTCTAAGGGCTTACGGCAGCTGTCGGAAAGACAACCCTCGAGTTCAAGTCGAGCAGGGCAGTTTGACCTGCGCGTCGGTCATGACTTGACTCCAGTGACGTACAATGTATCCTCCCAAATATTCCAATTGCATAGTCATAGCTGCAGTCTTGATTAGTGCCATGCAGAAGGGAAACAGACCGGGGCATTTAACAACTGAATTGAAAATTAATACCAAATCGATTTCTATGGGAGAGTTAACCATTGTCTGGAATAAACTGAAGACTACATATAGTGTATATCAAAGTTTCTTACACTTCCTACACACTATCGTTTTGGGCCTATGGGGACAAGGAGCTATTAACGATATAGATATCTTCCCATGTATATTGTACAGCCTTAACTCGGCTTTTTAAATTATTATTATTTGTTATATTACACGGTTTATAAAGACGTTTTATGAAATGCTAAAGTTTTACAATTATATACAGGATAAATATGATGTAGTCTAGCGGTAAGTTATTGTTATAGATGTCAGGATTCAGTTCATGTATTTAGATATAGAAGTGTGTGATGAGAATGTGCTGGACAGAAAGTCATTTAAGGAGGGCTTGTGTTACCATAGGCATATGATGGTTGTAATAAATTAATTAGTATTAAGGAAAATATGACATCTGTAAAATATACCCAGCTATAGAAGTTGCGTGAGATCTATTAGTCAATATCCAAGGTGATGGCAATATATGTTTCCCATGCAACAGATAGAACAAGAAACATTTGTGTCGGCTTTGCTTCTTACCGACAGTGTGCGGTGAAGTTTGCGGCGTTACAGCTTGGAATGGTGTGAGTATAACGTCATCTGTAAACCTAGCGAACCACCTCTTCGAGACCCTCCTCGGTCTGCACCATAGATCACGTTGACGTCATAGACAGCCCTGGGCCAATCAGTGCGTCCGTATAGACAACTCCCTGGACAACCAAGAAGAAGCATTTTTAAAGCTGGCAACGCTAACCTTGGCCAGTTGTGTCGGTTAACTCGAACTGCTCAGCTCTTGACATCATCGCTCGCCTGTCAAACCTTTCGAAGAACCATGGCTGACTTAGCTGAGCTCTGGGAAAAAGTAAGCAGCAACACGGACAGCAAGTCCTTGCTGAAAAAGTATTTGACCAAGGAAGTTTATGAAAAGCTGAAGGATAAAAAGACCAAATTCGGTGGCACCCTCGCAGACTGTATCCGTTCTGGTAAGATTCAAATCTATAAACTAGACCTTTAATATTACTAAAAACTCTAAAGGATGTTCATATTTCATGCTTATACGGCAGGTCTAATTCAGCAAGTGGTGTAATGTTATAGGTCTTTGCGGAGACCAGACGTATGGGTTGTTTTATCACATTTGTTGAGCTACATTCCCGGTGCTCTCGACTTTGCATGCCGCATTTGACTAATCAATACTGCGGCCGGCCGGCGTACATCTCGAACTGTTACAGAGAATTTGTGAATTAAGAATTTCCTTGTCATGAGAGAAATGTGTATTTGTATGAATGCGTTTTTTTCGCACCTATCAGGAAAGCTTGTATACTGTTCAGTATCCCCGAAAATAGTGTTGGTACCGTACTCGCCTTATCTAACGTAAACTACACAATTATATGGCGGAAAAGGGTGCGGCATTATCTTTCGGAGGTAATGCATTTCAAACGAACAGTGACCCGATCGTGAAATAAAAAGTAACTGAAATGGTTATTTTCTTTTTTTTTCTTTTTTCTTTGGTCTAAACGCTTAGAATATAAAGCGCTCTATTTATAGCTGGATGACCTTCAACGATACTTCGTCAATGACACTACCGGTGGCAGGCCACTGGTTAATGTTATCGACGATGTCTCTGTCGTTTTACACCCCGTTCAACCCGCTGCCTTGCGCAATCGGATCTTCGTGTACAGAAAAACATTTCGTCAAACATTTATTGTTTTAGTTCTGTGAAGGAATTTCCTGCGGACACAAATATTTTAAATGCCATTTATCTCACTCGTTGACACTCACAGTTCACAGTCTTGCGCCAAATGGTTAGAGCGTAAAAACGTTGTCGTCAGATTGGTTCATGAGGTTTTTAAAAATACTGTGGTAGGCTTTGTAGAGTTATCTAAAGAGAACTGAATGCACGGGTGAAATACTTGATCGGATTATAGATAAACCTAGTAGTATTATATAGCTTAGTGTTATCACTGACATTTGTACACTTTCCCTGATCCTCACACTGTTACAAGGTAGTACTTCGGGTCTCTTGGGGCATGAAGAGATTAACATTGTTGATGAGTGCTGGAATAGGCCTACATCTGACTAACCCATGTTAAATATTTATTCAGCTGATTACTGATACCAAGTCAGCGTGGTGTTGTATATTTGAACGCGCTTATTTATATATGTTTGATTTATTTTCTTCCTGAAATCAACCCTATAACCTCATAATATCTTGTCTAGAACTCGCATGTATACATTGGCCGGGGGTAACCCATTCATAGTGGACAAAATTCATACTGCCGTCAAACTCGAAGCTCGAGTGTGACCTGAGTACGTGATACCAGTGGTCGCTAGCGTATATGGGCCATTTCAACTCAACCCAGGTACGTGTGCATAAGGATTTGGTTTGGACTGTGAACAGCGTTAGCAAATCTGATACGTGTAGAGGGAAAATGCATACTATATACAGTTTACGACTTCCCCCTTGGTCGTATAGGGGCCTATATCCTGGATATACATGGTATACACTGTACATAATGATGTATGTATTTATGAAGGCGTGAATTACACTTATAATATTTGTATACGTGGCATTCCTGGTCGAAGCCGAACACCGCAAATTGAGTGTAGTTGCATTTGAATATTTATCACAGCGAGTACGTTTAAGGCTTGCCGTTGCCTTGAAAACGCTGACCGCAAAATTAATCTGCCTATAGGAATATCTGCCAGCCAACAGGATCGGTTCTATCTCCTCGAAACCTGCCGCATCGGCCTTTCCGTGGATATACGTTCACCCCACAGGCCTTGTTCGCATTTCGGTGACTTTTGCTCACTCAGCCTGGTCTATGCAGCTATGTACCATGGAGTTACATCCCTTTCATGTAAAGCTCTGAGCTCTCCAAGGATGAGCTGATGCCTTACAGTGAGGCTAAAAATATAGTTAGCAATAATTGCCCCAGGTCGCTGTAATACCATTTACCTGGTTGTGCGGCGGTGGATAGAGAGTATCCACGCATAGACCCAGTTCCAGCGAAACGGCGGCAAAGCTTTTACCAAATATGTCGATAGCGGGCGAGAGGAAAGAGCAGCGATAGAATCGTATTTCTCCTTCTCAATTCCCTTAGCCCCATGTACCATCTGCTATAACAACTTCCAGCTCGTGCAGCCGTTTCCTTGGCCACCACGTTGTCGGTTATGTCTGGTTATGATTGTCTTCTGTTGTGTGCCCTTTGGCGTACTAGGTGCAGAGTAATAGCCAAGTCGAATATTAACTGCACACTGGTCGTGATCTGCAAACACTTTGTTTACTAAAGCGCCGAAGCGGCTAACCCATCAAGCACTCGTTGCTTTGTTTGTTTGTGCCTGTTTATTTTAGCTTCCAGACAAGCCTTGGCCGGTATTGCTAGCATGGCAATTTGCTTAGGTTTTCTTAGGCACACTAAATCAGTCGTGGTTGGTCAAACAGGAATGGCCAAAACGTTCTAGACTACACGTGGCTATATCATCTATCTTGCATGGCATTGTATGGGTCACAACCATTAAAAAATCCATCTAAATGGCATGATATTAAATGTTGACGAACGTAAAAGAATCGCGCGATAGTCGCGTCTTTGTGCATATTATTCTGTAAGTATAAACCCTGAAACAGGTGGCGTCTGATTATGGTTGTAATGGGATTCGGTACCATGGTAACATGCTGTCCTTATCGTTTAATGTCAGATATTAGTTCATATACATCGAATATTCCCTGAGGATATTTTTATTTTTTCTATACATGGAATCTATTAAAGACGGTTGAGAGCTGCATGTATAGCGTATCCAGAAATAACACACACCTGCCACTGCGGGCCTATACATGGGTCATGAAGAAAAATACAAGGATTGACAACCGTTGCAGATTAAAGGGACATGGTCTCCCAAATTTTAGGTATTCTATTACATTATTTCTCAAAAATGAAAGTTCCATCATACGTAAACAAACGTGGCTGATGGCACGCGTAAGAGAAAGACCTACCGCTCGCTCGTAACAGGATCGGCCTAAAAGAGGCATAAAAGAGAGCTCAATCTCAGCAGGTTGACAAGCAAGTCTGGAATTATAATTGGTGGTCAATTGTCGCAAGACTACAATACTTGATAGATGGATGCAAATGTTGTTCTTCTTGTGGCGGTGTTATAACGTCGAACATGGTCCACTCTCTTTGTCTTGAATTCGAATAACGACACAACTTGTCCGGGCTCGTATAAGCTACATACTCAAGGAATATTTTTTATTTCGACATGATTCATTTAGTTGATGAACGAACTTCAAAACTTCGTTAAGACGTCCCAGTCAGAATTTGTTTAAGAATCCATATTTTGGGCGACCATGCCTCTTTAACTATTTGGCTGATTCTGAACACACGAGACGTCTTGAAAGAAAGAATATATCCATGCAGGAGACGAAAATCCGAAAAAGCTGTTCTTAAATATTAAGCGTTTGGTATATCCACGAGCTCTGAACATTTTGAGAAATCATTGAATAAAGACTCAATGAGTGGAAGATAAAATTTAATGTAAGCTTAGGTTCACTTTTCTGATTGGGTTACCAAAAGTTTCTAAATTTTATGGTATATAGAAGTATATATACAAATTCCGGGACGAGATCGATCGATAACGAATTAAATTAGTCAGTTTTGGTTCACAGATTGAAAATGGAAGAAAGGCATTGATGCTTTGGTGTTGGCCCCATGCATTTGCACAAATATGAGACACTGAGTACAGGTATACCAGGTCAGCATTGTCTTTCGTCAGTTAAGATTGGTTTTGTTTGTAAAAGAGCAGCCAGTTGGTTTTGTTTCGAAAATACCGGACAATCGTGCAGTGATACCTTGGAAGACAGGATCTGTGTCATTTTCGACATATTTTGTTTGTGTGCTCAAATCAGCAATCCCAGCGTATATCTTTAGTTACAAAACGGCCATTTATAGTACTTTTCTTGCAAGTAAGGTTGCGATAATGACATTAAGGTAGAACATTTGTGTATTTGATTCCTGAATTACACCCATAGACAGTCATGTTTTGTGGCCCGCAACTTGCCCGTTAAAGAAACTATACCAGAGAATTATCACAAATTTTCGGTTTAATCGATTTAAACTGATTGAACCTTATGTATTTTTCCTCCAATAGCCGACTTAAGCACTTTCAGAAAATATCACCCTTGGTGTGTTGCGATTTTTTGTTTTAAAGCAATAATTAATTTTCCAAAGTGTTCCATTTCGACCCAAACTACGAAAGTTAATGTTTGTACGAAAAATAATGAGAATTACCATATATGATATGTAGAAAGCCGCTTGGCAAACTTCGTGCAAAACAGACGCTTACATTTCATTCCATTCTTGCCTAAAGTAATTGTGGCGTCACAGATAGATTGAACATGTGTAACCAATGTTTGTGTCATCAGGTTAATGTTCTGGAACAACCTTGGCGTCGTATGAGTGTTTTTGAGTGAGAGTTCGCAGTACGGGCCGGCCTAAAATTGAATATTTATGAGTTGATGCATATTGCATATAGTCATCAGTTTGTCATCAGATACTTATATTTAAGTCCACAGCAAGCAAAGCTACTCTGTTAATTCAAGATATATACAAGTCACAATATAGGAATTCTGCGGTATAGTCTCTTTAAGTAGACTTTGTGAATCGCACGAGTTGGGGATATTGGCTTGACTATTTGACGTACAGAAAGGTAAAAATTAATATGAACTGTTTAAAATATCCATTCCCATTGTCTTACAGGAGCGAAGAATCTGGACAGTGGCGTCGGTGTCTATGCTTCCGACCCAGAGGCCTACACAGTATTCCAGGATCTTCTTGGTCCAGTCATTTTGGACTACCACAAGATCAAGGAACTGAAACACCCAGCATGTGACTTCGGTGACCTTAGCAGCTTGGGCTTTGGTGACCTTGACCCAAGCGGCGAACTGATCGTCTCTACCCGGGTGCGAGTGGGAAGAAGCCACGCCAGCTATGGCTTCCCTCCAACCCTTAACAAAGAGGTACGGCATATGGTGATCGCGGTACATATGTTCAGATGAAGGCTGCAGTAACTTGAAGCTATATATACAGAACACGTCTACTTGAAATTTACAAACCTCCTGCTACGTTGGCTAGGCTATCTGTATTTCAAACCAAGTTGTGCCTAAAACCCGGGATGACAAATAGAGGAAGCCTACACATATGAATATGCCAGAAGTTTCTTAGTGGTGAATTCTCTTAAACTGTTTTCCCAAAACTTACGGCGCTGAGTATATAATATATTGCAGAAGTTACTCGCAAGTTGAGGAATGCCTTGATATGGCTACAAAGAATTTGTTAGTGCTAAGACTCCCGATGCCCGTTTCACTAACAGGCTGGAAGTTATGTCAAACGTAATTGTCATGACGACAGATACTGTAGAGATACGTCGCCATGGTAATTAAGTTTGACGAAACGTTGTACCCTCTTCGTAAAACGGGCCCATGTAACTTGCCAGAACGTGTATGGAAAGTTTTACGAAGTATCTCACTCATGCGTAAAATCCAACTGCAGCATAATTGTTCTTACTTGCGTGAAATTTATAAAATTCATCGATCAATTTTAACAAACCAAGTGTTCCCATTCTCTTAAATTGAATGTTCTTAGTTAATGCTTTGCGTGCAGCCAAGGTTTAGGACAAAATTTTTCGGAGGTCATCCCAACCTAGTGTAATAGCGCAGTGGCGGGTTGAATCCTGTTATATTTGTCACAGCACACAGAGGCGTCAGGTATAGAGATGGACAGGCGCACCGATCTTGGCCACATGTGGGTCATGAGTATTTGTCTAGCCATTGATTCTTTCCGCCATGACTCATGTCTGTGCCCTAGTCCTGGCTAGTGTTTGTCCCACCAGCGGAGAATGGGGCTGTTCACACAAATCCTCCGTTATAATCTTGACTAGAACTGCTTGACAGGAAAACTATCTGAATTATTCATGTTCCAGTCGCCAGAGGTCGGCGAAAACGGAACCTGATTTACGTTATAACGCCTTCTGCAGATTTTCTCCCTTAGTTTACGTTCACTTAGTGGAGACGTGTCAAGTTTCACAACCAGCGGAGCTAAGAGTGAAATCTGCTTACTTTTGTGTGGACAACCTTGACTCTAGATTAATCACTTTAAACACTCGGGAACACTGTAGTACAATATAATTAAACTGGAATCAGACAACGCATTGTAACCAGTCATTCTAGATGTATACGTGTATACGTTACGGCGACAGTGGATGATAGAAAATCTAGCATCTGGATAAATGCAAGTCACAATTACAGCCGCGAGTTCTTGAACTTGTTGGCACATACCGGCAGTTTGCATCGCGTTGTTCTATGGCATGACCATGATGAACAATGCTGTGTAAATCGCGACTACATGTGTATAACACAATACATGTTTATATTTGATTCAGAGAGTTGGTATAAGTTATCTATGATCCTAATGCGACAATCCTCACCTAATATTCTCCGATAAACATGCATATTTCCTGATAACTCTATCAAGTTGTACAAGACAATGTTGTGCACAATCACTCATTGCTGTTATTACCAGACATTTATATTACTTGTCTGTATGCACGACATCTAAATCAAATTCGTAGTCCTTCGAAAGTCTTTCGTCGTTCACACGGTCTGATGTAACTGAGAATTTCACTCACGGAAGGGATGAATCGAGCCGTTGGTTTTCAGAATGGAAAATGTAGGCAGTATATACGTCCAAACTTTAGCAGATCAGTCACTCAAGTTGTATATCCCTCGACATTACTGCGATTGCGTTTGCGATAGTTCGTGCGATTTCTTCAAGCATTGGCTGCGTTTACAACCCCCCTCCCCCATTTCTGGGAAAAAAGAAAAGAAAAAAAAAAAATCCCCACAGGATGCATTATAAATGGCATGTGTGCTAGGACCCATTCCCTCAAGAACCACACGGGCAGTGGCAAGCACAATCGCACGCTCCTGGAAATGCAGCTTCATGCACGCATTACCAACTGATGCGTTTTTAAACAGCCAATTAGTTAAAGAAAAAGGAGCTGTTGCTAGATGGAGTCGAAACACTGCTTACAGGTTTTACTGATTATAAGAATGCTACTTCACCTCCCATTTTTTGCTATATTCATCGCTCAACTCCTAAATATGCAAATATATCTCTTTTTAAAACGGCAACCTAGGCCTCGAGGCAGCCTTCGCTTTGTGAAATATGCTCTTTTTTGTCGTCAGAGCAGGCCTTTGGATATTTTTTATTTATTTATTTGATTGTTATTTTACGCTGTACTCAAGAATATTTCACCTATACGACGGCGGCCAGCATTATGGTGGGAGGAAACCGGGCAGAGCCAGGGCAAAACCCACGACCATCCGCAGGTTGCTCGCAGACCTTTCCACGTACGGCCGGAGAGGAGACCAGTATGAGCTGCACTTGAACTCACAGCGACCGCATTGGTGGGAGGCTTCGGGTCATTGAGCTGCGCTAGTGTGCTAACCGACTGAGCCACGGAGGCCGTTGGACTTTGAGAAAGACAGTGAAACGTATTCTTTTTGCGCTGTCGAAGTAGCAGTTATTTTCTTCAGGTCAAAGGTAAAGGTAAACCTTAGAATCTGTTGATTCCTTAACGTCAATTGCTGGAATGTATAAATAACTGGTTTGGTGTTATTTTTCAAAAACTGTGTCCTTACGTGTCATTCACAGCAAAGGGTAGAAATGCAGAAAGTAACCAAGTCTGCTCTGGAGGGTTTGACGGGTGAACTCAAAGGAACATACCACCCTCTGGAGGGCATGACCCCAGATGTACAGAAGCAGCTTACAGAAGACCACTTCTTGTTCAACGATAGCGACAGGTAAATTTGTCCACAACACAAACTTCTGGATGAAGCAGCCTGAACCTGGAAAAACTGTCCTCAGATCCCAGGATCAGAAAGCTGTCTTAATTTCAAAACTTAATGTTATAACTGTCAGTCGCGTTAAGAATTCTTATTTTATTGCTAAGAGTTCTCTTACCCTTTTTCCTGACAATAATGCCACAAGTTAAGACCAAATATGATCTCTCTTTGCTGAAGGTCTTGACATTTAACACTGCAACCCAGGCCTCAGTTTCACAGAACGTCGTAGATCAGTTTCTCGTAACTTTTTTCGTAAAAGATGCGTAAGTGCCATAAGGTCATGTAATTTACGAGAAAAGTTTTGTGAAAGTGGGCCCTAGGGGCAAAATGCACTTCTATCACAAATTATTCTTAGCGCTACGTGCGCAGAACTACCATGGCGGCGTAAGACATACCCCAACTGTCGCTGTAGAAGTTACGTGCATGTAACGCTACGAGTGCTTCCAGAAACAGGGAGTACTTGCACGAAGCCCTCTTAACGTTACGAGCAATTAATTTCCATGGCAATCAGCACTGCGGGCAATACGCCGCCATAGCATCTGCGTGCTCGTAATATTAAGAGGGATTGTTGCAAGTGGGTTCTGATCGCAGAACATAAAGGGAAAGCCCGGCCTGCATGGCCACAGGATCACGAGGCTGTCATTTTAAAAAACCTTGCAATTCGATTTATGATAATTGTCTTCACGTAGCCTGCATGACTTTACTCTAAGTTGTAGTACATTCTTGATATGGAATTGTCACGGTGTGTGGAAGTGGGCAGCGAAGAATGTTCCTTAGAGCGGCCGCGACGCTATTGTTGGCGTTATTCCTAACTTTTGAGGAGGCCATCCTTAGCTTAAGCGCACCGCACAGCGTCTGTGATAGTTATGCAGTCATATACACGTGACAGAAAGCCGCTTCAGTTCAATTTAGAACTGGCGATCCTATTGGGCCCTGGGTATATAATCCGTCTGACATTAGTAGTGTGTTCCTGTCTGTCCAGATTCCTGAAGGCAGCCAGTGGTTACGATGACTGGCCTACCGGACGAGGAATCTACTTCAACAACAATAAGACCTTCTTGGTCTGGGTAAATGAAGAGGACCACATCCGTATCATCTCTATGCAGAAGGGCGGTGACTTGGCTGCCGTCTACAAGAGGCTTGTTGAAGTAAGTTCACAGTGTATATGTTTTCTCTGTTGGTTAGAATTGGAGATTGAGAATTGTGGTCAGTGAGATCGACAGATTTGTTTATATTGTTGCAGTTAATTGCCTCTGTGGAAAGTGCATTAGGTGATAAATACTGAATTGTCTCCAATTATGAAATAGAAGTTCTGTGTTTGAGGTCCAACATTTTAGCCAATGGAGATTCGCAGATTAGAATGTTTTCTCGATTTTGCACAGGTTCAACTTTACAACCATATCAAAGAACATGTGCTTTTATAGTTGGTTTGCACAAAATATTTCCCAGTTCGTGAAAGCGGATAAACTTCAGTTAAAAGACTAAAGTTTACGACAGTTCCATACTCATGCATCCTTTCAATTCGTTGAAAGTGTTATTTTTTTTTTCAATGGTTTTCTTTCCAGGGCATCAAAGAACTGGAGAAGAAGTTGGAATTTGCTCGTCTTCCCAACCTGGGTTACCTGACCTTCTGTCCAAGTAATTTGGGAACCACCCTCCGTGCCAGTGTGCACATCAAAATACCAAAAGTGGCCAAGAAACCAGAATTCAAAGACATCTGCGATAAACTGCACCTTCAGGCCCGGGGTATCCACGGCGAGCACACGGAGAGTGTGGGCGGCGTGTACGACATCTCAAACAAACGCCGCATGGGGTTGTCCGAAATTGAAGCCATCCAGGAGATGAGGAAAGGCGTAGAAGAAATCATCAAGCTGGAGAAGGCAGCATAAACGCCAAGCATTTTAGTATACCAACCCAGCAGCCTTTCTTATTTATCCTGCAGAACCTGGTGTATATATATGTCCTATACAGATTTTGTGAGTGTCCCCATTTGAACTGATTTTTCTCGGCGTGCGGCTGGCTTCTTGCACTTGACAGAGTGAATAGTTTTAGTACCAGAACCTCTATAACAACCCAGACATGCCGAAGAGCGCAGTATTAAAATCATGGCATGAACAAGATTTTTTCCTTTGGCTTTGTTTGTTAAAACAGATGTATTGTTAGTGTCACAACTCATTAAATCAAGTTAACAACTAGATGTTGACAGGTGATTTTTTTTTCAGGATATCTTGGGGATGCGTGTACTTATACTGTATACGAGTATGGAAGTTAAAATTCGTTGTGCCCTCTTTACATCATACCTTGTCATTCCAGGGATTAGCTGACCCTCCGTTCAGATCCTGAGCAGCTCAAAAGTGTCTTTTTAGTTATTCGTGAAGCAGTCTTTCGCTGGAGAAGTATTCAGAACTTTATTTGTTACCCTGGTGTTGTTTTTTTAACAGTTTTCAGATAATAAATTCACTGAAAGAAAAGGAGGAAAATGTATGACGTGTCCCATGTTTATATTCTTCATCGTAATGTGGTCTCACACTGAGGACAGCGCAGTCTAAACACCGAATTCATGGTCAGTTACATGTAACAATCAAGGAGATGTTATTGTTGAATGCGAAAAGAAACGAAGCTGGGAGCATGATCAATCTGAGTTGGAGAACTTCTGGACCGAAATTTAAGGTACACATTGAAGTCCTGAGAGATTTTCACATTGCACACAACTGAACTACGCACGTCGTTTCCACGGCCACAAAAATCTTTCAATATGTCCAACCATGCATTAGTGATACTACCTTTCAAAGGCATCGAGTTCTGTGCGGTATAATTTGCATGCACAAGGCTTCGTAACAAAGTCACATATTGCTATTTTTCTCGTGAACAACTTCGCTACATGGCATTATGTCCCAGACAAATGGTCAGTTTCGCGCATTAAATCATTAACCTTAAGGTGACTGCTATACACCCGTTAAGTCTGGGAAACAAAACACTGTTCATTATACCCTTTACGCCGATTAGAATCTACTTCCAAAACACTTTCTTTCAATATAATGTAAAATATCCTGCGTTTGTGCCCTCGTGTCTTCTTGGAATCGCCTATAAGTCTATTTATCTCGTTTCACATGGCCACACTTCTCACAGGGATCGCTGGCTTATACAGCCTGTGTATTGGCTCTGAGGATTTCCCTGATTTACCGAAATCTGCTTTAATCCACTGTGCACTCCTCAATCTGTTTTAAGTTGTACGTCATAAAACGCGGTTTTCATAAACCTCAAATACAGTCAGATCACCCTGTTTGGTCGCCAGACAAATAAGGCAGAGCCAGAGCCCAATTCCACATAGCCGTAATGAAGTCAAAGTTCAAACCTCGTCACAATGGTTAGTTTTTGGAACTGGAAGTTGAAATTATTTCAAGATCACACTGGTGAGGTGGTCAAAATGTTAATGTTTAGGTCTGAAAACTTAATTCTAAAATCGTATTTCAAATTTTGACTTAAGTCCGAAATGGCATTGTGGAATCGGTCCCATGCAGGACATTTATGATTTCATGCATCACATAGCTGTGGTGATTCAGGTAAACATGGAAGGAATTACACTGCCACCGATGTGTTTTGTAGTGCGGTAATACGATTGGGTACACCCCTTGGTTCAAGGTTTCTTGGGACACATGGCGCCCTGTGAGGGGATAAAGAATACATTACGAACAAGATAGTTCATTCCATGGGGGGAACATGTTGGTCCAGGCGGTGTACCCATTTTTCTGTTCTTTGAGGCGTCACTGTTTCTGTGATGTTGTGCCTGTGAGGCAAAGAGATATTTATATATATACCGACAGCTCATTAGCATTGAAGAGAAACAGAGCAAAATGATGTGTCAATACAGCTTGGAATTAACTTTATCGAATGTCTGTAGCCGCCTGTATAATGTTGTTTGTCACAAAAGAAGACTTTAAACTAGACATCCACCGACCACACATGCCTCAAGAAGGCTCTTCCCGGAAACGGTGCATGCTCTCGTGGTAGGCGCGCATGACCCCGGTTATACCACAAGCTTTTCCATATTTATGACTGCTACAATACCTGACGACAGGGCATATACGCCCTGCTTGAATAGAACATTAACACAGCACGAAACCCCGTTTTGTTCTTAAACAAATGAATGTGATACGGTGAGGTACATGGCAACATGATCGACGGTGAATGAATGACATGAAGCTTGGCTTAGAAAGTGTCTGCGATATTTCAGCCATATTGTGACGACGTTGTCTTATATTTTTCGGTATAGGGTAATATTAAATGAATTGCAAGTTATAAATGCTCAAACATTTGAAAGTAGAACATTTGAACATTGTTCAGTCCATGTACACGACCATATTGCTTCAAGACTACCCCATCTATTCATACCTTCGGATCCTTTCCATTAGAATTTGGTTATATGATGGCTATAAATAGTTGCTGGATTCGAACGCCATTATATGTGACACTACGCTATATTAGGTAGCCGTTTATACCAAACAAACAACTGTCAATCTTCTTGCTGGTATGTAAACGAATCTGCCATTTTTATCACACAACTTCTTGCAGCAAAATCTTCCGACTGAAGCCCGAGACCACAGCCTACAGCACAGCAAGCCAAATGATGTGAACTTAAGCATCTGGAAGTGTAAATAATTTAGCCGATAACACATCTATATAGGACACGGGCGATTTTTAAGCAGTATAGGTCAACGACTTCAATAAATTTACATGGACGTATATTGTCAGGCCCTTAATCTGTCTTAGTACAGGGTTGCTAGAAGAGTCAAAAATTTTCGGGATTTCTCCTGAGATTTCATGCAGGATAGTTATTAAACATCACAAAACATTCTAAATGATAACTACCAACTAATATTTGAATTACTAAAGCATGGCATAAAATCTAAAAGCCAACCCCTAGTCGAGCCTGCATTCTATGCATGCGCAGAGACGCCGGTAAAAATATCTTCTAAAATAAAATGGAAGTTAAACATACAAATCTGTTTCGCGGCCTCATTAGTGTAAAACTAGGCTCTGTTGGCCTTTACAATTTACATTATGCTATGCAGGCTGTTCTGTTTTCTAACATATTATAATTTCTGAATTCCGGTTGTTATGAGGCACAACATTTTTCATCGTTGTTCATTTACCTACATCTGTCGTGTCTCTTACCTTTCAGCTCGCCGTATGCCTGCAACTGCTACTGCCACTGCCACAAGCGAGTGAGCTGCTCGGATGGTCTCCAAAGCCGCACGAATTTATATAAAATCTTTAAAAAACAGTACTCCGTTACAGTAAGACTGACAAAAAAATCCAGGCCGTTTCCAAACTTTTTCAATAACATGACATGTCTGTTAACATATACACTATGTTAATAATCACTACGGAAGGTCAACATTTGTACAAAGTTTGCACAAAGTGAGAACTTTTCGTTTACTTATGTTTTACTCCCGGCATTTACACTGACGTCAGGTTGGTTTTTAAAACCACCCACGTTCACGGTGTGCAAAATCCTCTTCAGTTCCAGGTAGGACACGGCTTGAATAAGGCCTACTTTCAGAAATATCTCCGTGTACAATTGCATCTTTTTAGGCGCGCTTAGGAACCTATTGTACAGTGGATCGGGGTTCTGGACGTGTCTGCAAACAGTTCTCTTCAGATTCAGCTGGTCAGTCTTGCACAATTCTTAACACTTTCTCTTTTCTTGTGGCCGTCGACTTTGTGTCAGATTTTTTTGAAGTCTTTTCTTTTTGCCTTTATTCCGTCCTTCCTTGGTATGGTGTCTTCTATGATTAAGGTCAGATTTATGAGTGGGGGAAATCTGAAATCTGGAGAGTTTTTGTCCGTACCCAAGTGCCTGATAAATCTACTCGCGAAAACCCCAACGGGGCATACAAAGCAGAGACGACAAAAAAATCAATATGTTATCATGTGTACTGTATTTTGAAATGCAGTCAATAAGGACCAGGGGCCTGTTGTTTGAGGCCGATACACTCAAGATCATCTTTACGAACACAGTGACAATAAGCCGTTACAATAAGGACCAAGAGCCTTTTGTCTGAAACCCCCAAGATTATCTGGACAACCAAGGCTGGCAGTAAGTTATTACAAGAAGGACCATGGGCCTGTTGTCTGAAGCCGTTACACTCAATATCATTTGGACAGCCACGGATGACAAAAGGCTGTTACAATCTGTTAAACTGCTGCAATGTACGAAGCATAAAAGAGACCCAAGGGATAGAAGTATAAAACAATATTACATTCAGTGACTCAAGATATCATTTTTACTGACTTCAAAGCTGTACATACACAGTACTATTTGGATCAATTCTTCACCACAACTGAAAAATCCAGTCAAGACACAAACTTTCATCTTAGCACCACTAAAGTGGCCACAATCCTTAAACAACGGCAACAACAACAACACGACCAACTATAGAACAGAATAACAATTACACCTCATTCTTGGGAGTCTGTAAAATACTGTCATCATCATCTTGTTTTTTTTTTGGGATTGGAAAAAATGGCATGATAAATGGTCCATTCATTTCTCCAGGAATTGCACAATAAATACGACTTTTTCATTCAAAGGCTTTTAAATAATAAATACATGTAATGACCCTGAACCAGATATTCTTCCCCTGAGAGTTTTCTACTCCCAACCAATACATTATCTCACATGTGTCAACTTGTCTGTTCACATAATTGTGTTGTGCTTGAAAGGTGATTTCTGACAGGTGATAAGGGCAGCGATGGCGTGTGTTCGTAGGAGGGCAAAATTCAGGTTGCCTTTCGATCAGTTCGTCACAGGAATGCTGAAAGACTTTTTATATAAATATGTGGCTTGGACCCTAGTTCATTCCTTTACCCAAACTTCCTTTACTCAGACAGTTACATCCCATGGACACCAACACTGCTACTAGTACAGTGATTAAAGAACACGCATGTATTGAAATTACTGTAAAAGGCCTGTAAGTTTGTCCTAAAAGTGTATCTTTTCAGAAAAATAAATGTCCTAAAATATTAATCCTAGTGATGAAACTGACATTTTTCCTGTAGGCTATCAACTAACCTTCAAAACAAACCTCAAAACATCTTTATAAAATCACTAGAACTTTCAAAAACAGAAAAAATAAGCAACTTAGTCATGGACGAAATTTTAGGTCATTTAGGGTATGCTTAAAATACATGTAAACCCATTGTGTTTGCGTATAAACACTATAAAAGTGTCCGAAGTTTTCCTTCTCTTTCTTTTTCATACATCAGTCAGGATTCATTAATTTCTATATGGAGTTGGACCAGTTGTTTCAAGTTGTGAAATGAGCGGTTCTGCCTTTGTTTCTTGTTGACCCATTTATTCTGCTGTTGACTGTGAAAAGCAGCTTTCTCTCTGGTGAATAGGATGTCATATCTTCTACCACATAACTAAAACAGCACCATAAACTTTACAAGTGTCCTGCTGTTTTGAGAAGGACATATGGCTCCGACATATTGAAGGAAGTGTTATGGTTACTAATGCCACTTCAGCAGAGATGCAGCCATATTGAGGGAAGATGACATTTTGTAAGCCAAGATTTAATACTGGATTTGAAATTGGTCCATGCACTCTTGGAACTTCTTCCCCTGGGACAAAATCTTTGTGATGGAAGCAGATCTTTTAGCTCTTTTTGCAAGCTTACATGACAAGGATATCGCCATGGCTGGTTTTGTAATCTCTACAAGGCAGTATCCAGTACATACCAGTATCTTCATCAAACTGTTTCAGATTTGGCCTCAGTGATTGCTTGATTTGTCTCCTCTTGCTTTAAATGCCTGCCCAGTGCACTCTTTAGCAATGACAGTACATCACTAGGGTTTTCTTCATCATCTAAAAAGAAATGGATAATTATTTAATTAATTAAAACTCACTGAAGACTGATTATGAAGTGTACGCATGCTCTAAGACTATTTATTTTAATATTGCTTGACTGTTAAACATATTCTCAAGATCTCACAGGGAGCCAGTGCTTTAACTGTCAGAGTCAGTGAGGACCCTTGTGAAATTTGTGACCATAATAGTACACTGAGATGTTGATGCATTTATTACTGTTTAAGGTTTGCTAAGATGTGGAACGAGAGAAAGATGACCTAGTTACATGTACAGGAACACCATCCTAAAAATGCCAAACATCGAGCTAATGCACACTCCATATTATCAAAATGGACGGCCAATCTTAAAGTCTTGCTCTCATTCTAGCTGGGATTTAATTTATGTATGTATGCTTGGGTTTAATGTCATACTCAATTTCTCAGTCCTATGACGACAAGGGCCCAGGTAAATGTTTAATAACTGAATATAATCAATAGGTAGTTTGTGGCTCAAGAGGTTACAACTGTGCTGACGTATCTCACTCAATGGGAATTTTCTTCAACACATTATATTCCCAGGCTCCAAAACCCATGCATAAAAATTACACTGTTGATTTTGACCTAATGAGGATAACTTCAACAGAATCAAGAAGTAACTAAGTACCCTAATACTTCTACTTTTTGGGACATCTGATCTGTTCTTTTTAGCCAATAAACATGTTGCTGCTACAGGGATATAAAATTTCTCTTTTCTTCACCTGGTTAGTAAATCTAATCAACAACATGTACATATCTTTAATAGTTCAAAAAAACTTTTGCTTTCAGGGTGTACATTTGGTCACATTGTTGTGATTCATGAACAGAATCACATGACATTTTAGGCCATGACATGAGGTGCGTGTGACTGACCTGCATCTGTAGACGTGACGTCTTTCTCCAGGTTAAGCTTGAACCTGGCACAGCTGAGCATGCCCTCCTCCACAGTGCCTTTTGAGATCAGCTTCACAACCTCCACAGATCTGTAAGGGGATCTTATAGTTACTTGGACTACTTGTGGCCTTCATTCAACACCACTGAATGGTACATGGTGAGTCTGACACCAGATTGACTGATTGACTGGTGTTACGATGTACTTAAGCACATTTCACTTTTAAGTGTAGGAATGGGTGGAGGAAACCAATGCTTGGAGAAAACCACTGGCTCAAGGTACACACAGTCATTAACTCTCTCTTGCATGTGATGCCCTGATTTTCCTGTGCCAACACATACATGAATGTGAAGGGTCATCTCCAATACAGATGTAGTGCACCCAAGGCGTCTTTATTGACCCTAAATCAGTGTCAACTGTTACTGCTACCAAGGCTCGAGAGGCCATGCAAGTCCAAACACCAACCCAGACTGTTTGTGGGAATTAACACCACATCAATCAACATATCACTTATTAGGGGATTTGTCCCATTCTATAGCACCTATATTCAGTCTGTGACTCATTATAGAAATGAGGAGATTATTACGTGCTTTGTGCCAATCTATACCACCTATTTTCAAACTATTTATCATTCTAGAACTGAGGTGATTACCTGGTTTGTCCCCCTCTATAGCACCTGTCCTCTGCCTGTTTATGATTGTAGAACTAAGGTGGCTATTACCTGGTTTGTCCCCCTCTATAGCACCTATCCTCTGCCTGTTTATGATTGTAGAACTAAGGTGGCTATTACATGGTTTGTCCCACTCTGTGGCACCTATCTTCCGCCTGCTTATTGTTGCAGGATCAAGGTGGTTATTACCTGGTTTGTCCCACTGTGGCACCTATCCTCCAACTGCTTATCCTCGCAGAACTGAGATGATCCTTACCTGGTTTGTCTCACTCTATGACATATATCCTCCACCTGCTAATCATTGTAGAAGTGAGGTGATCATTACCTGGTTTGTCCCACTCTGTGGCATTTATCTTCTGCTTGCTTACTGTTGCTGAACTGAGATGGTTATTACCTGGTTTGTTTTACTCTGTGACACCTATCCTCCGCCTGCTTATCGTTGCAGAACTGAGGTGGTTACTATATGGTTTGTCCCACTCTGTGACACCTATCCTCTACCAATTTATCATTCTAGAATTGAGGTGATTATTACCTGGTTTGTCCCACTCTATGGCACCTATCCTCCGCCTGCTTATCGTTGTATGGATTAAAGTCTATATCATGTAAGACCACCACATTGGCAGCTGTCAAGTTGATTCCCATCCCCCCTGCCCTTGTGGATAACAGAAATATGAAGATGTCTTTATTCTGGTTGTACTCATCAATCATCTGTTGTCTGAAAGGAAAAGAATACAGCGCTCAAATATCGGGATCGGTTCTTTCAGAAGAGCACAAGTTTTACTTTGTCTGTCTGACACAAAGAGGGATGGAGAGCGCTAAAGAGCACTATCCATGTTTCCTCACCACAAGCTCTGGTCTCCTTGCCAGTGCATAGTATTACAACAAAAAAAAAATGAAAAGTGAGAAATGAAAGTCAAAGTTTACAGCTTGGAAATAGAAAGTTTTTTCTTCAATGGATGGCTTGTTCACTGTACAGGTTTACTATGGGTTGAAATTAGTTTGTACAAACAGCACTGAACTAATCCTTGTGTGTATTCATGTTAGCAATCCTTTGCCAAAGTTCGTAAAATAACTTACTACACATTTTCACTACATCTTTTTCTCCCTTAACGTTTTAAGCCTGATGTGGAAATTTTAAGAAATTTTCGGAAACATTAATGAAAAACTTGATGAAAATGTTAAATCTTATCAATTCATCAGTTCTTACAGACATATTAAGATACCTACAGCTGAAGACCTTAGAGGCGAATTCCAGGATTCAACCATCTTAGCCAAAATGGGTGAAATGCTAAACATTTAAACACTATAACAACATAACTAACTTTTAGAATTATGAGCTGAACAATGTGTTAAATTTAGACGCAAAATAGGATACTGGTTACCTGTCCACGACTGCTGTTTGTCCGTCAAGCCGTAAATACTTGTAGCCTTTCAGTTTGACAAAAGCTTCTACAATATCTAGCATCATGGTGAACTGACTAAATAGTAAAACTCGGTCACCCTGAAAACAAACATGTATGATGATTAACATAGTGGCCTACATCGGAATCAGTATACGCTACTTCTTCTGATTTTTAGCACAGATATTAGTAGTGCTGAAAGCAAAAGAGAGGTAAAGACAATTGACTTAACCATGTGAGAAAAGAGAACATGAGCACTCCTGTTACTATCACACGTATACTGGCTAGAAAGAGAAGGCCAGATGTCCCAAAAATTAGAAGAATTACGATACTGTATGTCAGAGCATCAACTATCTTAAGCACAGTGAATTTTGCTGATCACTCTTATTTTCACTATACAATTAACCATACAATTATGTACAACCAATAAAAACAACAAATATACAGTACCTCCGTCTTTTTCTTTTCCAGAAAGCCGTCCAAAAATCGAAATTTGCCAGAGTTTTCAATGTCTTCTGATTCTAACTGATATTCTCCTAGGTATTTCTGAAATAAACAACAATCATTACTTGCGAATATGTCAACAACATCTTGATTTACTGATGGCCAAATTTTGTGAAAATCAAATCTTGAAGGATTTTATGGTTACTGTTCACCGTGAGAACTACACATAAAACCCCTCCGTGAGGCTGAGCTTATGACCGCACACGCAGAAATGCAGAATGCCTGATATTCACATTATCATGATATTAGTGTGATATTACTGATGTGCCAGTATGCCATAACTACTTATTAAATCTGATATTTACATAGACCTACAGGTATATAATGCAAAATAAACCAATGTTAAAACCCGAAACAGTTGGTCACAATTGCAATACCAATGAAACTAAAGCTACATGAAAAAATTGTACTTCTCCTGAAGTTAAAATTTCAAGTGATATATTTTGCTTGATTCTGATTGATTTATTCACCTTTAAGAGCCACTTAAGAAATTAAACTTCACAAAAACTGCTTATCAGAAAAACAAGTGCTGGCATCAAAGCCACACAGGTTAAAAATAGTTTTCCACTGCATGTAATACCAGTTGTGGAAAATGTCTAGGTCTCTGTCACATCGACATTCAACATTAATCAGGAGTCAAAAATACACGCATATTTCTGTGCAGTAATCTGCTACCTCCTCCCTCACTAGAATATCTCCTCTGGGTTACGGTCTCCATGTGCAGGAATCGATATAGGGAAATGGCTTTGGCACAATGCCTAATACCTCATTACAATCAACCCCTCATTAAAACTGAATATAGGTAAATGTATATTTAACCCAACAGAGGTTAAGGTCGTTGTCTCTCTGCCTAACCATTAACAGTATGCAGAATTCCATTATTCAAAGTTGGGGTACGCTGTAACTTTCAACAACACATTGTTGCCCAAAAAGATGGAACTATCATTTGAAGATGTTTAAAAACGGAAATATGTCCCGACTTCAAAGGATATAGAATAGAAAAAAAGACTGTTATCCCTTGACAATGTGGCACACATGTATGCACTGGGATAAATAAGTGAAGTTTAAACTCTCTACACCTGATGAACGATTTCATACTTTTTTTCACACACAAACATGTCCTTTTTTTCACAAAGCAGTTTCAGGTGTTAGCACTAAAGATAACCTTTAAACCACGGAGAACTAAGGATACACTGATACTGTGTTACATCTTGAGATTATGATTTCACCACTCTGAAAGTGAAAGAATATCTACCCACTGGCTCCCCACTGCTATGTCATACAGGCCAGGATAAGCTATTTACGGGGTAACAAACAGATGTATTTTTGCCACATGGTTTACCAGTCAGCTACCTCCTATCCTTGTGTGAAGCATGCTGTTCAACGATTCAAGAGCATATTGTACAAACACCCAGATGTGCAGAGTACAAAGTAAGCAACAAAATACTGCAATAGTTATTTATTTATTTATTTGATTGGTGTTTTATGCCGTACTCAAGAATATTTCACTTATACCACAGCAGCCAACAGTATGGTGGAAAGAACTGGGCAGAGCCCTGGGGAAACCCACGACCATCCACAGGTGGCTGGCAGACCTTCCTACGTACGGCTGGAGAGGAAGACTTGAACTCATAAGTGATCGAACTGGTGCGAGGCTTCTGGGTCATTATGCTGCACTAGTGCGCTAACCAACTGAGCCATGGAGGCCTCCTACTGCAATAGTAATCATGAAGTCATCAAGCCAACAATTAATTGTGAACACCAGAGAATTACTTCCATTAAGTACTAGAAGTGAGGTAAGCATGCGCACATATGTATGTGGCAATTAAGCATTAAAAATTGATGCAGACAGCGGACATGCATTTGTGGCAATTACACGCAGGTGATTATTTTGAAGCCGCTTACTGGAAGCTGAAATAGTCTCTTTTTTGTCAATTTTTGGCACAAAAAATCTGTGCCACATCCAAACATTGCAATCACAATTCAGAATCACATATCTGGCAATAAGACATGCTGAGGACAGTTTAAGAGTCCATTTTGAATTTCATATCTGCACTGTTGGTTAAGTGTGCAGTGAGAATTCTATTTACTCTCATTAAAGCCACCTTTGCCCTCATGCCATTTCCACTGAAAATGGAACAGCTAGCCTAAAGTCTTCAGATTTAGCCATTGATCTGTTTGCTTGAATTGAGCACAATGCTCAACCTTTATACAAGTTGAGATTCCACAATTTCTCCTACACTTAAGCACTAAAAATTTATTCATTTATTTCACTGCTGTTTAATGGTGTACTCTAGGATTTTTCATATAAAAGATGGCAGTTAGTTTTAAGGATGAAAGAAAGTGCGGTGCCCAGTGTAAACCACTGTCCTTCAGCTAGTTATTGACGTACTTTCCTTCCTATGATACACAGAGACGCACACTGGTGGCAGACAAGTGGTCGTCATCAAATGTTAGGCTGCACAAACGATCGCATCAGCAATGCACAGCTTATTGTCACCTAGACCCAATGCACAAGCTGTGAGAGCTGGGAAACCTACACAGTCCCTGTAAAAGATTGGGTTTGAACCTACACCTTGTGTCCTTGTGATTTAAATAAAGACCAAACAGTATCGTTACAATGCAAATAGGCATGTCGTGTACATAGACTAAGGTCATATCAACCAGTATTCCTGTGAGAGAGTGTTATAAATGAGTCCATACAAGGACCCAGGCCCTGGTACAAGGAAACATCATCCTGATACAATCAAAATAATGGTAAAACCTGTGCCAGCAACAAACACAATCAAGCCGTTGTGCACCACGTCCAGTCTGTGATTTAATTACATATTAAAGTACAGATTTGTGGCTATAGTGAGCACAGCTTCATTAATAAATGCTTTCCGCGTAAACAATTTCCATCACCCGTGTCCAAACATGTTAGAGATGACGTCTGTATACACTCTACAGGTCTCCAACTTGACAAGATGCCAAATACCGGGATCCATATACTCTCTACATGAACACACAGGTACTGTATAGGTGAGCAGGGCTCCAGCACAGGTAGGCATGTTGAACCCTACTCAGCAGTGCACACAATGTGTTCTGGTAACAGTGCTCAGAATACATGTACCACTAATCAATCTATTACACCGAATAGCACTCTGTCTTCTGGGAGTGAAGTGGGTAGAATTCAAGCCGATAGAAAAACAGCTTAACAGTAGTATAACAACCGCTGGTAGTATGGGATACAAAATTATAAATGCAGAAAATTTAAAATACAAGTACAGTGCAGATATTTAATAAATACTATGTCGTCCTTCTATTTTTTGCTTGTGGCATAACAAAATAGGTTATTATACACATGATTCCAAAAGCCTATTTATATTACTTATGCAATACCTATATGGACAGCAAACAGTGAATGTTTGAATAGAATGATCAGACCAGACTGGGGTTCATTAAAAACAGGGGGTCTAAAATCCTAAAATCGAACATCTATTTTAAAGCAATTATTCAAAATTGTTACTTATAACACTTACCACCTAAATTCTGAAGTGTGTCAATCATAAATTTCCAATACAAAAGAAAAATTTTCCGATAAACACAAAGACAAGCTCCAGCCTGAACTTGTATTTAACAACATGTTTGTCAGTTAAAACCTGTAAGTATACTATAAGAATCATTACTGTGGCCATGCTCAACCAGTTGTATATGTGAATTGAATGTTAATTCACAGCAATCAATGCTGTGGTCTTTAAGCCTACGGTAATCATTATAATCACTCAGCTACCGACAGGCCACAGATTTAATTCTCTCTTCAGGATCAACCTACTGTGACTCTCTGAACAGAAGACAATGACAACAACGCCATCCTTGGACATAAGCGTTGGAATGTACAACCATTATAAAGGTCGGGTGCACATTGTGGTATGAAATATAGCTACAAACAATACAAAAGCTGCTATGCTGGAGTTAAACATGATACATGTCATTAGTTAACAGTAATGAGATATATCAGAGCAAACTTCCCAAAGCCAAATAGTATAGAATTTTATTTCATATCCTTTAGCCTGTGTATTCGATTTACTTCTTGAGACCCCACTGATACTCCTTATTTCCTACAATGCTCAAAATTGAAACTTTAATTAAACTCCAGATTCTCTGCTCACCTGATACAGTTCCATATCCCAAAAGGAACCGTAGCAGACATTAACAGCATCTGAAAGGGTTAGGTACAACTGTATTTGATACCATTTGCTCCCAAAAAAGACATGTGATAAAGAATGTATATGTGAAGCCATTTCCACAATGAATGACTTGGGCTGAACAACACATCGGCAGTATTTAAAAGACTTTAAACAAAGAATAAAATTGCATGTAATGTAAAGGATGGCTAACACACTAAATAACTTGTGCTTATTCTTGTCATTATTGTTTTAATTACTGTAGTTCATCTATTCCAAAGCCCACACAGTGGGAGGTGGGAGAGATGGGTACAGAATATATAACAGAGTATTTAACACTGCACATGACTGAGGTTTGATGTCACATTGGCAGTACTTTGTATCTCAGCCGGCATATTGTTGTGAGATCGGCATGTCAGGAAGAATGAATGGGTTTAACTCCACATCAGCAGTAACTTGTGTTTCAACCATATTGAGGTGAGATCAACAACACAGATTCCAGAGCTGAACACGGCGGAGAATGTATAAATGCATGATTGAGGTTTAGTGCCACACAGTCCCTTGTATCTCAGCCATACTGTGGTGAGGTCAACGCTTCAAGAGTCAAGCCCCAAACCGCCAGCAATACTCTGCCATGTAGGTTGGGCTGGGATTTTCCACTGTGTTGTTAATTTGCACACTGGTAATGACTACTTGGTGCCTCAGAACGAAGCCTGTAGTACTGTATATACACACTATAGAGTAGGTTTGGAGAACACCATGAACTATTGATTAAGATTCCACACATGGCAGTATTGATGCATCCAAACAACACTGAACACCACACAGCCTGGATAGCTGATACTGAGCCAGAGGCTGTCCTATCTACACAACGTCTACACCAATGCATTCCATGTACTGTATTCCATTGAATCTTGGCTCATTGGTATGCAGCTGTTGTTCTGTTTCTCTAAATAATTTAATTCCAGTCAAATCAGGGGATTTCCCTAAGCATCAGAGTTAAGTGGCACTAGCTTTCAGTATACATGCGCATATATATAGCCAGACCATTACAGAATGTATTCACTTATTCTGTCATCTAACAGCAGGCTATAAATCAGATGTTCAGAGCAGCAAATATATCAAAATAAATGAGAGCACCTGGATCATACACATCGAAATGGAAATCCTCTTAAGCTAAGCCATATGGATACAAATTGTTTAAGGTGATGTGTCTAAGTCTGCATGGAGAGGCAAATTTTGTGTTCAGAAGCATAAATTTATGTGTAAATAAAATTAATACACAGGCACCATGCTGAGTTCGTTCAGATGCTCAAAATATTTTAATGGACTGTTTAACGAAACATACACTATACACACTGATTAATGCTATGAGCATTACAAGACCCACTCCAGAATAGATTAAAATTGGTTAGAGAACATTATATTTCTATCTGTCTTGTATAGTGATAACATAATCATCAGACACAGATTGCCACATATAATGGATTTCTTTATTTCACTGGTGTTTTGCACCATACTCAAGAATATTTCACTTCCGTATAATGGAATTCACTTCCAACAGATGTATCAGATATAAATGCTATTCTCATTCAAAAGTGACCTGAATTTATGCATATGTTTAATATAAACTGGTAACAATATAATTAGAACAATACAAGACTGACAAGCCTAGTGGCAGGAAATCTGTACTTGTACCTCAGACTTTTAGCTGCACTCAAGCTTGCCATTCCCTTGACTCGTACTAATCCAACACCACTTAACATACCTCTAACATGGCCAGTACACTCTATCATCTCAGCATTTTCCCTTTACAGGAATTGTTTTATATAACATTTAGTGCCTGTGGACTTCAAAACTGTCTATTTTCTGCCAAGTGTTGAAGTGATGCCAATGTGTTCACCTTAATCAAAAGACTGTGTATTTGGGGTCAAGAATGCTGTTAAAAGGCCATAACTCTGATCCAAGAGGACCTAAAGGTTTATATGAATGGCACATGTCTGCTGGCCTAGAACAGAGGCAAACAGGGAGAACCAGCCTGGCATTCAGGAGGCACATTTTGGCAGACTGACCTCACACAACTGCCTGATAATGGGTCCCTGGGACTATGGATAATCAGGTTAACACTGCCTTCCCTCTGTCTTCCCCCACCCCTCCTCTCTTCCCCAGGTCAGCCTGGTCATTACCCCTGCACGCCTGGATCAGGTGGGCCTTGCCAAAGCTACAACAGAGAACCTCAAACCCTGCAGGGTGCCTTGACAACCAAACACTGAAATCAGCACCAGCCTTAAGGCCACACGACTTTAATCTCTCTCTTCTCATGTCTATGTAGTTGTTTTATTGTAATGCGTGAATATGTGTGTCTGTTAGTGTTTCCATGCTGATCAAATACCTGGCATGTAAAATGTTCATGTATTACCTGTAGGTCAACTATCAAGATGAGGAAAATATATTTTCATTTGAAGGATTATTTAAATAGGTTGTGCATTTGTATGCAAGTTTAAATTCTCACTCTGAAACAAACATTTAGTTTGAATCAGCACATAAAAGACTTCATACCCTCAGAATAAACAAGCATGTGTGATTTAGGGAAGGAACCATTATCATGTCATTCAGCATGAAATATACATTGTATATCCAAATATGATGTACTGAAAAATAAATTTTACAACAGAATTTAACATCAGCAGTTTTGTTGCTCCTGACTATGTCCACAAACCTTCCATCTCCAACTGCAATTCTTAGAACTGGCAATATGAATTCACGATGTCCTCTTCATTCAGAAAAACTCATATTTAAGCGTCGACAGTCCAATCACACATTGGTAAAGTTTACTCTATTTGAAACATTCACCAATATGCAATTAGTTAGATGCATGTATAGATGTCACTGTCTATATCTTTTTTCATCAATGCTCCACTGAAGCATACTTCATGGCAAACTAACATCAACACCACATGAAAGCTAAGGCACAAATTCAGAGTGTGTAACGTACCAACAGGAATAAATAATACATTTTGCACAGCCTATTACCCACACACAGCCTAAGAGTAGCATTACATACAGTACAGAGAAGGGTTATAACCGCCAGTAATTCGTGTTCAGTGAGGAAGCAAGCCCAGCTCCACATGCGGTGACCTTCACTGGTATTTAGCAGGATTGTAAGCACTAAGCAGCTGCAGACAACTTTATTGCTGGTTTTTGCCCATTATCCCTGCCAAACGTCTCTTCATTGGCCACAAACACTGCGGTTTAGCCATGTTTCACAGATAGGATACATTTTTAGAATACTTGGCTCATAATACATGTACTCTAGCAGATTATTACGACTTATGATGTATACAAATTTCACACAATATCAATGTTTCACCAATTTTTTACAGAAGGGGGATCTCTTGTTGAAAAATTTGATAAAATTATAGGTAATTTGCTGTATTTGTCAAGTCAAAATTTTTTGATTAACTGCAGAAATTGGGAATAACATGGCCCCTTGGTGCATTGAAATGTGGTCTATGATGTCCCTTTACTTACCACAAGACTCGTTAAGGGCCCATTTCACAAATACGCTTTTGGCTGGGGTGAAAATCAGGAGTGTGATTTTGGCGATTATATTTGGATTAACAAAGTTAATATTGGGAACACTTAACAAGTGTTAACATATCCATGGACAAATACCCCCTGGGGCCATACACTTCCTATCAGTATCACACTGGCTCCAAGGCCCTGAACCCTATGCATGTTATTATATGTACTATCAGATTACAGGTCAAGTTGCCTGTAACAATCACAATAGCTCTGTGCCTCTCTAACTGGTACTGCCATGGCAGTTATGGTCAACTTGCAGGAGCAATTAAGGAACTGTAATAACAAGCCCCCCCCCCCCCCCACCATGCATATTTCTGTGTGGCTGTAACTAGAATTCATTGTTACATGTTGTATTGTGAAGAATAGATTATTGGTTTGTATGGCTCTGTATGGACGAGTCCTAGTGATCCAGGAAGCGGAAACCCCGTGAACTGCTTCCCAGTTCAAGGATGAGTCCATACAGAGCCATACAAGCCAATAACCTACTTACTATACACTTAAATACCGGAACTGTAACTAAAAATAAGTTAATAACTATACACACTTGTCTGCTTTAAAGAATATTCTTTCTTTTTGCGAAACCTCAGTTGCTCGATCTCAGACCTCTGTGTCTCATGACAGTGTTACTTTTCATTACATTCTCAGAGAAATTAATTGTGACGTCATAGTCTTGAGAGAAAATGAGCTTAGCAAGCCATTCGGTCAGTGACGTCACGTCGTTACACTGCACATCACAATATGTTGTCATATTAAATAGTTGTAATTTACTGCATAATATGGTTGGAGCTGGACAATTATGTGAATAATAAAGGCAGATATGAGCGTGTACTAGCTTCTGACCCATTTGTCATCTAAGGCTGAAGAGTTCAGTCAATACATGACACACTGAACGCCTTTCAGAAGCAGTCAGCAACACGTGTCATGTATGCACTGCTCTCCGACGACCACAGCAATATAAGTAATTCTATAGGCTTATTTCATAAGAATTCTTTAGTGATTCATTTATTTATTTGACTGATGTCTAGCGCTGTTCTCAAGAATTTCTCATTTATATTAAAGGGTCAAACTTAAGCCTGCAAGGAAACCCGGCCTGCGAGGAGGATTGTCTTTGGTAAAGTGCCTGACCATCCCAGCAGTCACAAGTTCTTCACCTCTCTGATCCAGTGTGTTGCCACTTGAGACAAACAATGTACATTAATGATTAAATGGTTTCATCAGGCTTTATAGGAATGACCCCTGAGTACTGAAGCTAGGTCATGGCCCCCCCACCCCACCCCGTACACGTGAAGCCTCAGGTGTATGTGCTTAGTAACACGATGGACGTCAATCACTGGAGCCTGCTGTAAACAGACTAACACTGATAACCACTTTGAGATCTAACACAGGAGACCACGAAAACCATTACAAAACTGCACACGTCTCCATGAAAACAACTGTACTCAGTTAACACCGTTACCACCTTCATACACTTCTCGGCCTACAGCAGAATAGCATCACCTCATTCACGCTCTTAGCACTTACAGCTCTTAATGGGCTTATCCAAAGAATGGCCATATTTCAGGTGCTTCACACATCACAGAATTCTCTTGGCAAAACACTTTGAGTGTTTACACATGCATACTCTTCCATTCTTATTACCTCATGTAGGCAGCGAGATATTTGTTTTTTGATCTACAAATGCAACAAAATAAACTCAATATTTACCATGTCCTTTCCAGACCCAGATACTCAATATCTTTGGAATACAGTATCTAATTTTGTTCCTTTAGGTGGCGATGCAATGATTCATTTGCTATGCATTTAGTAGTGGTAGGCCACGCCATTCAATACCTACTGTTACAACTGCCTGTAGTTATCATGTACAACTGCTAAAGCTCTGTGCCAGAGACTTGTTATCAACCAAAAGCAGCATGGGGAACGGAATACAAACTTAACAGGAGTGGTAATTTGAAACTAAAACTAAATTCAAGCTGAAAATGAAACAGGTTTGGAGGGCAGTATTGGGTAATCGTACTTGCACAAATCTGTATGTTGACTGAGTGCAGCCTGGTGCACCTTTGTTCAGTTCACTGCAGAGCCTATGTGACCCTGGCCACGATATTTGGCACCAGGATTTTTTTAATAGTGTGACTATTGTTTACTTTTCTTCACAGCAGGATATTGTACCAATTACTCAGTGACACTGATAAGAGTTGTGGGAAGAGGGAGGGGATTTTGCAAATTCAGCAGGAACCCATATACATGGTTTACAAGGGGGTCATCATGAATTTGGTTTGTCGACCAGGAACCCTAGTTACAGGCTTCTATGTGTTTTCTTCTTACAGATATGTCAGATGGTCCATAGAAGTCATTATAATGACGTATCATTACACACTATTTCCTTCATCTGTAAAGTTTTTCTCAGTGCGTGAGAAGTTTGTGCAGTGAATCATACAATTTCTGAAGGCTCATTTTCAATAACTGGTTTAAGCCTGCCATCGGCAGCTAAACAGTGCCATGTCAAACATTATCATGAGCGACAAAAGATACAACTAATAATTCATCATTATAACTAGTATGAGTGAAAGAAATCTGCAATTCGTCCACGAGTCCAACATACTGAATTTTTCCTATATAAACAACACTCCTAGTTTAAGGTTCATAGAGGTGAACACATAGGTGCTATTTATAACATCAAGGTTGTGTGAATGGGATAAGGATTAATTTACAATACATTTTAAAATAATTTTATAACCGCTCTACTGTTTACATAAAGTATCCGGATTTAAAAATACAACAACAATTAGGTGAAGCGAATAGAAATGGATTAAGGAAAAAATTAATTATAAAATCTCCTTCCCTCCATTAAACACACATCCACACACTCCAAATTTTAGAAATCAACCAGCTACTAGACTCAGCATAAAATGTGGCGAGAATTATGAACGTTTGACACTCTGTGATACAGGAAGTTGTAGACAGCTCTCTGATGGCCTCATTACATAACTGTCTTGATTGAGATTACTTGTTTAATCCTCAATACCGCAAAAAGACACACGTACCTTGGAAAGTCCTTAACTAATCCCTAACACCCATGCATACACATGTATTTTCATTACACACAAGTCCTAATTTAAAAGGTGTTTTTACGAATATGTGGTTGACAAAACATGCACAAGATCAACAGACAAGTAATGCCTCAATAGTTTCTAATAATTAGTTAATCTGTGGTTAGCCAAAACTCTAAAATTTATACTGTGACAGTACTTTTTTGATATGAACATAATGAGATGACAATGGAAACTCACAAAAGAATTCAGAAAAATCTACTGTCATACCCAAAACACATGAAGAAATATCACCATATCTCACCTCCATCCCTTCCCAAAAAAACCCAGATTAACCATGAACTGAAGAATTTTGGTGTCTTGAAAATTTTTCAACAAAATTCCAAGTACTCTCAAAGATTTCAAGGAGCAGTGGGAACCTTGAAGTCATACGTTCTTAAGTTAACAGTCCCAACAAATACTTCACTCAGAAAAATACTAACTAGGATCAGACATAACTGCCAAAATCTTTCTATTACAAAATAGTTACATAACGCAGTTCTTGAAATCTTATGTTGACATGGAAAACCAATATATCACAAAAAGGGGCGTAACTGTGTAAATTTTTAATGAAGTGACAATTTTTTAACAGGCTTCTACTCTCCAGCAGAGAATAAAATATGAAGATTTTTGATAACATTAAGTCAAGAGCTTCTGCAGATATACATGTAGTGGCAACGCCAAGAACTGTATAAATATGCATAATATGGAAGGAACGGCCTATGTTATACTATAATATGACCCATCCTATAGGTATAAAAACACTAATTCGATTTTGTATCCAAGATTCATGTGCACAGAAAATGGTGGGGATGGGTAGGGATTGGCTGTATATCTGAAGTGTGTTGAAGTACTACCAGGTAATTTTGCAAGTGTAAACTATGACAAACAATGGTTGGAAAAAGTCCATTACGGTGATAAGATGCTAGTACCTGCATTCCAGCTGATTTATTTTGAGAAAATGGTGGTCAACCCCTGATGATATTTGGATATGTTGTAGGCAAGGCATCTAGTTATCTGACAGTATGTGTTATTTGGGCCAGTGAAAATTAGGGAATACAGTTTCAGGAGGGTGTTCTTTGTGAAATTACTACATAAATAGTAAGGCTATTTTTTTAGTGTTTTTATACCTATACTGACCAGCATATTCAAATTCAAACAAGAGAAAACTTTCCTCTTTTCAAGTTTTTAACTCATAACAGACCACCTCCAGATGTCTTTTAGTCAGGGAGTAATTTTTGTACATAAACAAATCCATCTGCATTATCAGACTTTTAGTGCCAAAAAGTAAATAATATACAGTACATAAATGTGTAGATAGCATACTTTTCTAAACATACATCAGAAAATCACATGAAGAAAAGTTATGACTGTTAGGTAATGGTGTGTACTAAAGGGGAGACTACTCTTGATGGAAACTGAACAGTCTATAAACCCAGATAAATCTGTAACCCCGTCCTAATTACTTACAGCCATTATCTCCATAAAAATCCTCAAAAGTAGATTCCATATTAAAATTAAACCTGAGCCAAAATAACAGGAAAGACACTGAAACTGTGAATGAATGCATGAACAGCATTGGCATAACATCAGCAATATTTCAGCCACATCCTGGTGACACTGAAACTAACATGTCCCCGTCTCCTCTCAATACTTTACTTTTCTCTATGGATAAATCAGAGGTGGAAATTCACAAATGTGGATTTTGATTTCCATCAGCAAGCCTGCATTAAGTCCGTGATGAGATCGACGACAAGACTGGAGGACAACGTGCAGAAAGCTCATAACACAATGCAACCGTCTTCTTTAACCATGTCGCAATAGTGCTCTTAGTTATGTCCTTGGTGGCGTTGCGTTTCGACGACAGAAACACATGTATTCTGGTACCTCTTGATGGGTCCGGGCGACAAAGATACCATTTGAGCACACAAATTGGACAGTACAGTTGCTGTGACATATTTACTGTCTCTAACACTGATTTCAGGGCTTTAACAACATAAGGTCTGGATGAAAATATCCCTCTGTTTGCTGGCTGATTCTTGCTAGCAAATCAAGAACTGGTCGTAAAGTGACGTCACACCAGACCAGGTGGTGTGTAAGGGATGACCGGTTGAATGCATGGAGCTTGGACACCCTTGTAGCCAGTGGAAAAGCCAGTAAGAAGCAGGTTTTATACAGTGCCAGTGCTCTGAGCACAAGGCCAAGGTCCCATCTGGGCAATTTTCAAGGATTCCTATGATACAGCAGATGAAATGAGTGAATCAAATTTGAAACATTGGCATTTTTCCCAATTTCACTATCGGTTGTTAGGCCTAGCATGTATGACAAGGCAGCTCTATATCCCTCCATGGCCAGAGGTTGAAGTTGACCCTTGTGGTGGAGATAACGCAAAAACTTAGCTATTTGTGGAACAGTGGCTTTGACAGGATCAATGTTCTCAGACTATCACTGGGGATTCCCATATGCTGCCAGGACACTGAGGTGACCTTGAATATGCCGAATGTGCACATTCCTTCCCCTTGTTAACGAACATAGCCGGGTTGTAAGGTCGAGGAGGCTGTGTGAGCCTTGTTCAGCCTTGTTTATGAAGGCTACAACCGTCACGTTGTCTGTGACAACTGACACAAATGTTCCTCGAATATGGCGCCACATGTCGAGGGAATTTATTACTGCCAACATTTCCAGGCAATTGCTGTGAAGGCACCATTCGGATGAGCTCCAACAACCTGAAATCTACTGATTGTTAATGTGGGCACCCCAGCTTTGGAGTGAGGCATCCATAAAAATCTGGAGAACTGCCTGGAAGGGTCGAAGTGAAGCCCAGGCTTTACACTGCGCCTGTCTAGCCACCACTGGATGAACAACACCAGGCCCTTTGTGTATTTTGTCCTCTCTATACTGAGCTGGAAAAAAAAATATTTTCTTGGGTATCAAACATTGCACCTGTGAATTTTAGTCTCTTTGCAGGTTCTAACTGTGATTTTTTCATGTTTGGTATGAATTCGAGAGCTCGCAGAATGGCTAAAATGAAGGTAACTCACCAACGACAAGTTCTCCTCTATGTTGCACATTAGTGCGTCATCTAGACATATGTCGAACTCGATGGCTCGTACGTGCAGAAACGGCATGACCTGCCCAGGGATTCTGTTAAACAGCCACGGTGCTATCGATATGATGAACAGAAGGACTTGTCACACAAATCTCCTGCTTCTTACCTTAAACCTCAGATACCCACAATGTATTTCATATATGGGTACATGCAGATAGGCATCCCTGAGGTCGATTGATGCCATCCACTCATCATGCTTTAAGGTTGCTATTAAAGAGGGCAATGTTACCATTTTGAATCTTGGTAGAGATTTTAGGAACTGCTTGTTGAAATGTCTCAAGTCTATTATCATTCTTCATTCTGTACTGTCTTTCCTGGGGATAACAAACACTGGACTGTAATACCCTGGCGATGGATCCCCTGGACTGAGTTCTCGTATCGCTTCTTTGTCCAGTAATTCTCTGACAGAGGTTAAAATGGATTCCAAATGATCTGCTGGGAGCGTGATCTTTGATGGAGTTGGGTTGAATATGATTCTTGGTTAATGGAGGAACTGAAGACAGTAGCTCCCTTGTAAGGTGCATACTAAATAACTGTCCCGCTCCTATTTGAATACTGTTTTGCCAGAAGAATTTCAGCGGGCCTACTGAGAGGTCTGAGGGTATCTATGGGGAAAGGCGGTAACACATAATCTGGGGGCATTTCCGGTTTGCTTTTGCTCAGGGATGTGTTGTCCTGTAAGCTGGATGGGTCAGAACTTCCTGGTGGTTGTCATCTACTCCGGGAGCTTTTCGATGAAGATACCATACCACATCTACTCCATACCCTTTACCTCAGTATGTGCGTGTGAATGCACAGAAATTCCTCCTGGTCTTACTAGATAGCCATTCTTACTGCTGCTTTTTTCCACAAAAGGAACTTCGCTCCACAGAGCGGGATACTGTCTCCAAAAAGCGGTCATGTCTGGCTTTCTGTCATTTTGAACGTTTTTCTTGAACAGAAGGTCTAACTGCTTGAGTAGCATTATTAAATAAACTGCTTGCCAAGGGTGACTGGCTCAGCAGTATATTCTTCGCTCAGTCAGGGATGCCATACCTGGAATTCTTCTGGTATGCCTCTCCTCTGGATTGTGACAGTCCACAAGACAAATATGACCCAGTCTCCATAACACTGACATTGCACAGACTGATGGAGCTTAGATATTGCAGAACTAAGTTTAAATCCTCCTTACTAATTGGTACTGTCGTGTCATCCACCTTCTCCAACTTGTCTTGTGCCACTTTCAAAACAGACTGAGAGCGAGCAATCAGAAAGTTGGTTTACATGGTTATAGGATGGGCTAATGCCGATCATTCAAACTTCATGACCCACTTCAAGGGAAGTGGCACAAAAGTTTGGCTCTGTGACGGTGCCTTCGCTGGCCCGGAGGGTTCATACAGAATGTACACTGAATCTATATGAATGGCTGGAAGTGATCGAATATCCACGGAAGAGTTGGGATTTGACAGACCCGACCCAGCCCAATGTCTTTTCTAGAATTGCTTTGGCCTGGAGGTGGTGGCTTTATGTTCCAATCAGGCTTAAATCACACTAGGACAATCCTGTTCGACGGCCTTCCTGGGAGCGGCCCAGGGCCGATCTCTCCAGAAGGGCGGACTTTGCGGTAGTGAATGAGAACCAGATGGAACCGAACGAGATCGTCTATCACATGCGTCATAGTGGCCTCTCAGAAACAGGGCCAGATGAAAGGGTGAACGACCTCTTGCTGGGCTATCAATATGACTGGAGTAAACTAGTAAACTGCCCTCAGACCTATACTGTAGGGGTGGGGCTTTGGACTTCGAACTGGAAATTGTTCGGTCGTAACTGGGGTGAGAGTCAATTTCCGATTGAAACAGAAACCATGTCCGATATGATCCGACACCCTTGCAGTGGCAGGGATGACAAAATCTCATTGGCCCACCTCCTGCTGGGTGATGACTACCGGTATTTTGATATGGCCTCGCAGTAACGTACTGACACGGTTACAGCCTGGCGATGGCTGGGGTATTAAAAAGGGTTCATCTGACACATGACTGCAAGAAAACAGATGGGACTGACAGAGACAAAGGCAGAAGGTCAGTTTTTCACCTTTTTCCCTCCTCTCTTCTCTCCTGCTTGCTTTTCTCCCTCTTCTTTTGTTCACTTGAAGACTGAGACTTAGTGGTCTTTGTTTAGGAACTGTTTTGTGTGTAAGGCGGCACCAAATTGGTGGACATCGCTCCCTGTATGGTGTTCATTTTCTCAGACATTGTCAACATGAAGGTTATAAAAGTCTGATTTATCACCTCTTGGCCAGTGGACTGACTCATTGTTGATTGAACAAAGGGCTTTATACCAGATTAGCAGGTTGAGATGTAAATTCCACATACATTCCCCATTGCTCCGGCGGCCATTCTTTGTGCTCCTAGCAACGATTTTCTTCACCACAGTGACCCTGCTGACATTTTACTCTGCAGGAATGAAACTCTCTGCGATCCTAGCATTGGCTACATGAGCCGCATTGACGAGACATCTTCTTAGGTGTAGACACAGTACATTTATATTAGCACGAAGGAACCTCCAGCACACGTCTGAACTCGATTGTGCAGAAAAAGGAAATGATAAAAGAGGTCAGGTCACGTGTGTTGTGAAGGCGGGTTGATTGAAATCCTGCACTTGCAACACAGGGGTTTTTTCAGACACGTTCTCTGAGTACCGAGTGAAAACGGAGTATTTGGCATATTTTGAAATTTAGACATTTAAAAAAATAAATTCACTTATTTGGTTATAGGGGGTACTAGGTGCTGTGGCGCACAGGGAAAATTGAGTCTTTTTCTTAGTTATCTTGTATGAAATAACCTCTGCAACCACCGCCAAGGGTTTCCCAGTGTCTAGAACTGCATCATTTATCTAACATCAGCAGCAGTTATGTATTACCTTACCCAAAAACCATTCTTGGGCTCTAACAATGAACCGGACCATTGTGTAGCAAACAGTGATGGTGTGTAGGCTTCCATTATTGCCATTGGTGGTATATAGCGCTTGACTTCTTCATTTAAAAACAAAATAGTGGCTCACTTGAAGTTAATCTGTATTAAAATGACAACCTAGATAGCACTACTTGTAGCTGTATTTGAAGGCTCTGCGCGTTAAGATCGATTTACAAGTATCAGATGTAATGTTGTGAAGGTGTCAATTTCAAATCAGTAGGATCATAAGAAATTTCATTCAGGATAGAGTTTAGTACAGTTTATTTGGCAGGTATTACAGTTTATTCACATCTCTCTGCATGAACCCTGTTAAACTATGTGGGAAATGGTTTCAGCAAGCCGACAGTTTAGGTATACATTTAGGATACAGGAACTCATTAACGCAGGGTTTTTTTTCTGCTGAGGGAATAAGCCACAGTTTAATATCCAGAGCAAAAGTTTTAATATTCAGTCTTGTAAGGTTGTGGCCAAATACCCAATAGTGTAATGTGTTATGCCACTGGATATGATTAGGCCTACATATTATTGGAAGAAAGTCATACCGACAGGTTATTGGATGTCCCTATCAGACAGCATAAAATTGAGTTTTATGCCACCAATATGATGAAAAGCTTGAAAATTTTCCCTTTCCTGCATGCCTTTTTTGGCATATGAAAATAAATTAAGTTCTAGCATTTTTCAAATTGAGTTCAACAAAAGATTTTTGTCTAACCCCCCCCCCCCCGACGTATGGAAAAGGCATCATGGGTAACATGTAATAAAAGGTGACGTTTTTAAGCAAAAAACAAATAATGACATATCACCAGTAACAAATTCAATCATTGAATTTCACCTTTAGCTTTCAAGTTTATTTTTCAATTTTACTTTTTAGTGACAAAACTGCTTGAGTCCAACTGATTTATTGGGCCATCGTTATTTGTGAAGTTTGACTAACTTCTTATCAATCCTTTAGCTTCAAATGTATGATTTTAATGCCTTTGTGTGCTTATGCAAGTGTATTTTTACAGGCCCAACTTTTAGATGAAACACAGACATCCTTAAGAAAGGTGCTTCATTATATGTTTTGGAAGATAACAATACATACACCTTGATAACAATAACATCTGTACATTGTGCTTCAAAGCCAAACACATCAATTATGACACATAATTGTCCTACCTTGTAGCACTGACAGAGTGTGTGGAGCTCATAATCAGACATGACTTCCATGTCCTCTTGTATGATGTGAGGTAATGCTCCACGGTCTCTGTGTGATGGCTCCTGCAAATGTAACATAACACTGCGTTATGCACAATGGCCTCAGCACTAGGGGGTGAGGAAGACTAAGGGGGAATAACTACATGCTGAAAGGGTTTTTAGATAAAGTGAAAAGGTCAATGGTTTAAAGACAAGTTATCCAAGGGTGCTATTAGAATACACTTGTTGACAGGGTTTAGACGCTTTCAGTGCTAAAACGAAAACAGATAAAGCAGTAAGATACGAAGCAACAGTTCTGGTGCACTAAAGGGAAATAACTTTTGCAGTTTAGGTTTCTTAGAGCAAGTACAAAAGAGAGAGAGAGTAGAAAATTTCAAGTGGAGACACTTGTGGCAAAACAGCAAACCAAGATGTCTCAAAAAAATTACAGACTAGGAGTAAGTTACAATTCAAATACACAATAAACAAAATGCTAAAAAACGTAACCCTATCAAGTGTTTACTCTCATAACATTCTTGTCAGATCCACACCACTGCTGTTCACTATTTCTTTCTAGTTTAGGTCAGATTCTTTCAGTAAATGTCAGCACATAGCTTGTGTCAAACACATTACATTGATGTCTCTAGCTAAATGGCAGAATGCACATTATATATGTGAAATGAAGTAAAGTAAAAAACACACAAAGAACAACTTACGCATGTTGTCACAGCCATATCACTTCCAACGATGCTTCCATTTTAATCTATCAAAAATACTATATCTCAAATTTACCTTGGCAATTTTCGTGGCCATTTCTTTGAGTTTCTCATCTGTGTAGATGTTTCTGATGAGCAGCGGGTGGTTAGCGAGTTTCCGCAGCTGCGTCACCATGCCGGCTCCGCCCCCTGCGTTGTCCCCAGCTACTTTCTCTTGCTCCATGTATTTCTTTGAGAAGGCATCCACCAGGTTATCATAAAGCACCTGCTGTTCTGGAATCATGGGACAGAACTCTAAGGACTCAACTTTCCTGGGAAGCTGGCCTAATACCTGAAGAAAAGAAATAAATGTCAACATCAGATGAACAGGCATTGCTCAGCACAAGCATATTTTGTATTCATATTTCATATTTTGCAAGAGTTAGTTTAAAACACATAAGCACAGTGTTATACTTCTTTTTTTCACCTCTTAAGAAATATGTGATCCCATTAACTTTCACACTCCTCAGTTATAGTTGCAATATTCACAGAGTATTTTCCATCTTTCACATTTCTGAAATCCTGCTACACATCTCAACCTACAATATGAGACATTTCCTAATGCATTTGAGGGCATTTGGATATTTGACTTTGATTAGGATTAGTTATCCAAACAAATCTGAATGTATGTGCATGGTAATACTCACATCTCTCTTTAACCTCCTCAAAAGGAAAGGTTTCATAATATTTTTAGCGTGTTCTATCCTCTCCTTCTCATATGCTCCCCTGCTCTCATCTCCTTTCTGAAAACGGAAAGAAACCCCTTCAAATGTACCAACGCAACAACAGTATCAAGACAACAATACCAAGTCTTACAGTTTTTAGTCAACTTCAGTGAACATTTTCTCAACATCTATGGCCGCCGACTTGTCTAAAATAACAAGTTGATTGGTATTATATCAACTTGAGCCCATAAATGATGTTTGTTTTCCGTGAAATTACCCATGCACAAGATGACACTATTTTATGTAATAAAACATAGATACACATGTATCTTACTTACTAAAGTTTTAAAGGGAAAGAAAACATTGAAAATTATGTTGAAGGGTGGGCCTTATAGAACATACGGATGAAGTTGTAAAGGTTGTCACACTATTTGACTGGTGATAAAACAGTATCTAATGTCAGATTTACTTTTGCATACATAAACACAAACTGCATGAGTAAAGTCCACTAGAGTTTTCTGCAGAATTTTGTCAGTCAGTGTCAATTTTGTAACAATGAAATACCTTAAATGACTTAAAACTTAGCCCATGATTAAGTTAATTCTTTTTCTTGATTCTGAAAGTTCTGTTCATTCTAAAAGGGTGTTTTAAGGTTTGTTTGGAAAGTTTGACATTGCCCTGCTGGGAAAATGGGAGTTTCATCACCAGAAATAATATTTTATGACATTTTTGTGCCTTTGAAAATGCTCTTTTTTGGATGAAATTTTAGATCATTTAGAGTAATCCACTAATGAATAAAATCTGGACTGATGGAGTGATTCTGAACACTCACGGTAATCATTGTAAACATGCGTTTTAGTGATTCTGTTTTGCCCACAAACATGTCTGGCATGACAAAGCAGAGTAAAGACATCAACTCCAGCAGATTGTTCTGTAAAGGGGTCCCGGTTAGAAGTAGCCTACGGTGGGCCTGAAACACACAACAAACATTTCAGGTTACAGATTGAACACAAATAAGCATTGTGAGAGCATCATTCAAAATTTATCACAGGTATATTACACGAAAAAAAAAAAAAATTAAGAAAATTCTACCTTGGCTTTTAGATTAGAAGTTAGATGTACTTTTTGTTTACCTACTTCGTCAATTTTAATACTTCAGGAAATGCGTAATTGCATGATTGTGGCTTGTGGCTGTAAGAAAAGGCTGGTAATTGAACATTATATATACTATCAAAATGGCATAAATTTATTAAGTGAAAAATTTAGAAAGTTTATATCAAGGTTTAATAAAAAGTCCTTAAATTTGCTGCTTGTTATTTACCTTATTTTGGAGACAAGTCATGTTCTTTAAAAACTTCCAAAAAATTTGGTCACAAAAATAAGTAATCAAAAGCATTGTAGCAAGTTATACCAGTTGTTGAACAAAACAAAAATTCACTTAGTTTTTCATTAGTGGTCTTTGATGCAAAGAGGTGTGTGAGCTGTAGATAAGAACTGATCAAGCCTGTGTGGTCTCATTGAAGGATGGAGTGTTCATTCAGGATAATCAACTTAACTTTATTAATTCATCTCAAGAAGTGTTTAATGTGGTCAGGTTTATAGATGGAGGATACCAAAGTGCATGGAATAAACCAACATCCTTATGCAGTTAGCTGACAAACCTTCTGACAATACAACTACAGCTGAGCCAGCTTGAGTGGGATTCAAACAGTATTCTAACGTAATGTTGTGGTTATTCAGACCATATATTAGCTGTTGCCAAAGAGTACTTTTATGCAGCAATGTAATCCTTTATTCCTGATTGACTGACAATAGCAGCAATCTTTTCATTTATTTCTTTACACATGTATATCTACTTGGGATTAATGTCATACTAAACTGAAGAATTCTTTTTTGCTCTTGCTTTATAGTTGGCAGTGCATGAGTTGGGCATGACCACCCAAGCATAAGTCATTGTGCAAGTTAGTATGCCATTAAGTCACTTTAGTGTAGCGTCGCTTGTGAACATAGTCACAACTGATAGAACCAAACTGTAAATAGATTTCACTTGTAAACATAAAGTTGCAATTGACAGAACCATTACTCTGATACAAAGTTGCCTTGACAAATTGCCAAAAAAAAACCCATTGTCTACTGTTGCCATAATTTGCCACATGACGTAAGGCACTGAGCATGTGTCTGTACCTATTACACAAGGGTCTACTGCAATTCAAGAACTCCAAGCTGCATCTGAACCAACAATTGATGGATTTGAAAGCTCTACCTCCCTGGTCAGAGATCAAAACTTAAGCTGACGGCGCCAACGAGGGCCCTCTCTGTTTATGAGGAGAATGTTCATAATGATTTACCTGTATTTTCTGTAGGTGCTGGTACCTCTGTGATGTCATGTTTTTTAACATGTGTCCCTCATCAAACACAGCATAATGGAAGACCAAAGTCTTAAATAGCGATCTGTCTTCAGGGCTTCCAGATGTCATGTTGTACCTACACATACAAACACAGTGGTTAACATGAAGCTACATGTAATACCAATAAAACTGTAAATAGATTCAATCTTGGGTTTGTAGGGCCTTGAAAAAGAGTGGAAGGAGAATTTTTTCATGACTGGTGTTTATTGTGGTGATATAACACATTTCACCTATTATTGTATGACGTTTGTCAGGTTTCTCGGTGGATGTAACCTGGCTCTGGAAAAAACTGCAGCATGTGCTCAGCTACCTGACATTTAATCCAAACAGACAGAAACTGGGTATTTAACACAAAACCTCTATGGTTAGTAAATGAGTTAGTCTGAACTGACACTGCCCAGGGTAGGTTTCTGTGAAGCAGCAGGTTGGGGTGGACACATGATTTATTCATAAATATCAATGGTGCATTCAAAAATACTTCTCTTATATGGCCGGGGTGCCAGTGTGGCATAATCCCAGGTACCTTCCACCAGTGCAGTCACTGTGTGTTCAGGACGCTCATGCTGGCATCCTCTGTGTACCTGGGAAGGACAGCCAGCAACCTGAGGATGGCCGTGGGTTTCCACCTGTTTCCTCCCATCGTAATGCGGGCCACTGTCGCATAAGTGAAATATTCTTGTGTGTGGCGTAAAACACCTATCAAATAAATACATAAATAACTTATGTGGCCGCTGTCAGATATAGGGGTGGAGGAAACTACGTGTATATTCTGCAAACCCCTAGCGTGGCTTTATTAAGAAAGGGTTCTGATTTTGTGGAGTAGTTTCCGTGTTTACTAACGTGGTTAGGACTATATTGTACTCAGTGGTCTCATCGTAGAGGATCTCCTTCCTCAGCCTACGCCTGTCCTCCTGACTGCCGTAGTACAACACTACCTGAAGGTCTGGGCACCAGGTCGTCAGCTCTCGCAGCCAGTTCTCTGAGGACAGACAAACACCACTACAATCAGCTCAGGGGTCATCTAAGCACAGCTAGAGCGGTTCTAACAGACTCGATCCACGAGAAGGAGAATCCTTTGACAGATAGGTTAATGTACTAGACAAGGTATTACTAGTAAACCTGTGCTGATTTATTTTTTTTTTGAAGGTTTTATAATCAGATATACACACATCCTATTCAGTGCACAGACTCCATATATATATATATATATATATACTATAGAAGAAACATGACAAACTCAACTTGTTGATTTAGCTTACTAGTTTCACTGTATCATGACGGTTCTTCAGAGCTTTTATATTTCAACATATCTCGCGACAGCTATATATCCATGAAGGTAGATTAAGCCATGGTAACCAGTCCTAGTTACAAATTATATATTATATAAGGGATTATCCATTTGGAGAGATTGACTCCCGATGTTTTCTCTGTTAAGATGAGATTTAAATTTTTGAAGTACTATTCTTTGATTCCTCTGGATTGAGCTTCATCCACTGATAATTTAAAGGGCATTATGTGGAACTTGGGCCCACTGTGTAGGTTACGGGTACATGATGTGACATGTTAGGTTGCAGGTGAAATCTGTAAATTTGGCGTGCTAATTTGTTGCCTATGTACCCTACATCGATTCCTTAATGAATCACCAGTTTCATCTATGTAGAATTTGTTACAATTAGAGCAGGTTAAGACATAAAGTAGATTTTGGGAATTACAATTCATATTAGCGTTAATACGAAAGTCAAAATTGGTAAAAGGAAACAAAAACTGACTGCTTGTTATTAAATGTTCACAGCATTTGTATCATGGGTCTCCACACTTAGAAGTTGTGTTAAAAGTTTCTTAAGATTGGGAGCCTGTCTTTTACTGTTTATAATTTTGGTTTGATGAAAAGTTTTAGTGAGATGATCATTTGATTCTAGCAGTGGTCAGTTGTTGTGGATAATGGGAAAGGAGGTGAAATTGCTAAGGTTTTGAGAGCATATAAAGATATATATATGTATAAATATATAAATGACGAGAGAGTTTTCTCTGCCTGAGAGAATGATTTTAAACATTTGTTTACCACTTAAAAAAGTATTACAGGCCGAATCCTTGGGTCTATTTCAAATCAACCCCCTGGGTTAACAACTATGACGTAGTAATTTTTGTGATCATAAAATGTTTGTTAGATATTACAACATTCTGCCTGTGGTTACCTATAGTGGAGGAGGGGACAACAATAATGTGTGGACCGTCATCTCCTTCCTCTAACAGGTGGGCCAAAAATGATATGGCCTGGACTGTTTTACCCAAACCCTGCAATGAACACACAAATAATTAAAGTGGAGGAGCACAAAAACTCACCTTGATGATAGGACCAAGTAAACGATCCTCAAAAATACAACTATGTTTTTATTAACACTCAAGGAAAGGTGGAAGTTTTTGTGATATGGCATGTTCAGATTCTATGACTTAAGAGACATAAAACGATAGCAGAACACGTACATGTATTACTATGAACTGAGCCAATGTTTTTAAACTTTCCTTACTCAGAAATAGGGGGAATTAACTCTCAGAACTGTTACGCTACAATATATCTGCTTTTCTTGGTTTTCATAAACAGGACTCCTTACAATAACAGTCCTGCAACAATGCAGACATCTGGCCCTGCCAGATAATGTAGAGATACGTGTAAGATAAAATAAATAGGAAAACAGTCTCAAAAAGGTAACGGCTTCTGTTTTCCCCAGCTTACCATCTCATCAGCCAGTATACCATTGAGCTCCTGGGTGTGCATCAAGCGTAGCCAGTTTAATCCCACCAGTTGATACGGCTTCATCTGTAAGCTATAACACAACAGCCTCAAGGTTAACATCTAAACTTCAACAGTATACAAGGGTCAAACTGATCACAACCTTAAGTCATGGGCTATGGATGTAGTTCTTAGGACAAGGCAGGATTTCTACATCACTGAGAATTGTATATCTCACACAACAAATGAATTAAAGGTACCTCTGGAATTCAATCTTCAGGTCAAGAAAATTCTAGGGCTGAATTGTTCAACTACATGTACCATCACCTCAAGATTGGGAAAGTAGGGACAAGTTCATGACCTTGGATGTAATACATATTACTTTACAGTTTCTCAATGTTACCTTGGGTTGAGGATCAATGTTACCTTGGGTTGAGGATCAATGTTACCTTGGGTTGAGGATAAATGCCACCTTGAATGTGAGCATCATTGTTACCTTGGGTTGAGGATCAATGTTACCTTAGGTTGAGGATAAGTGTTACCTTGAGTTGAGGATTCAATGTTACCTTGGGTTGAGCATCAATGTTACTTTGGGCTGAAGATCAATGCTATCTTTGGTTGAGGATCAATGTTACTTTGTGTTGAGGATCAATGTTACCTTGGGTTGGGGATCAATGTTACCTTGGGTTGAGGATCAATGTTACCATGGGGTGAGGATCAATGTTAGTTTGGGATGAGGATCAGTGTAACTTTAGGTTGAGGATCAATGTTACCTTGGGTTGAAGATTAATGTTACCTTGGGTTGAGGTTCTTGGGTTGAGATGTGATCTGGTCCTCCAGTTCCTCCACGGTGACATGTCCCGCCAGAGCACTGACCATAGAGCCAAGGCGCTCAGAGATTTTCTCGCAGCGCTGCATCAGTCGGATAACAACCTCGCGGATCTGAATGATTTCCCAGCAGCGAGTTATCAAGCTGTACGACAACGGCTTTGTTGTCTCAAACTTTACCACCTAAAGGAAAACAAAGAAACTCTCATTCAACAAAATCACAGACCTACACAATGTTTACCTCTCGAAACATATAAATCACTGACACATATTAATGAACAACAACCCAACCCTGATCTAAACCAATGCACTAATCTACAAATTCAATCTCCCCCAATCCCCCCTGCAAACTGTTTTATAAATTTTCTAAATACATCATGTATCCAAAGTTAATGATCATGGTAGTACGAAAAAATTGAATGTGGCACACTAGTATCATGTGAAATTCAAATTCAAAAATGAAATATATTTCCTCAGGTTTTCTAAACTGTCTATCTGTCTTAAACATGAACCACAGCATAATAGATCTGTTTGTTTGATTGGTGTTTTACGCCGTACTCCAGAATATTTCACTTATACCACAGCGGCCAGCATTATGGTGGGAGGAAACCAGATAGAGCCTGGAGGAAACCCCTGACCATCCGCAGGTTGCTGGCAGACCTTCCCATATATGGCCAGAGAGGAAGCCAGCATGAGCTGGACTAGAATTCACACAATCGCATTGGTGGGAGGCTTCAGGTTATTGCGTTGCGACAGCGCGCTAACCAACTGAGCCACGGAGGCCCCACCATAGCATAATAGATGAGGTAAGCCTATCATTGAGGTAACTAATTCCACATTTATGTTTAGAGTGAAATTATTTATGTATGATATTAATATCAAACACCTTCCATCTTTTAAAACAGTTACAATAGAGGAAATGTAGGTCAGTTTCTTTTGTTGCCTAACAGAATAGCACCTAACAGAATAGCACCACTTAGTCCTGTAAAGAATGTCTTACCAGAGTTTCCCAGTTCTGGAAGGGCCTCATGCTTATGATCATTTCTGCTTTTTTCTTAGAACAGCCTGGCATAGCAGACAGTTCCTCTACAGTGGCTTTCTCAAAGAAAGACAAGACTGGACCTCGCTCTGAACTCTCTTCTTCCTGCATCACAGCAAACAATACACACCACACTGACATGAAAAAATATAACACCAGGTCAAAGAAACATTCTCAGATGTCCTTCAGCTGTTCATGTGCAAATTAACAACTAATATTTCTTTGAAGCCATTTCTCTGGTACACCTCTCCCTCACAGAAAAGATTCACCGCAGACTGATAGGAAAAGCATCCTCTGAGCTGTACAACAGGTTTTTGCTGCTTGCATCTCTAAATATTTGTACACATGACTTAAAACATCTCAATGAAACCTTCAGATTTTGTACCTTGTTTGCACATCAAGGCTACGGGTATGTATTAACTCACTAAAACTTGAGAGTTAAAATTTGAGAATACACACGTAGTTCTCTGCTCACTGTTAAAATCCACATTTGGCTCACAACTACATCATAGACACATTTGTAAATGACCTAAAAATTTCGCCCAGTAAAATGCCAGTCTAAGAGGCCACCTTGCAATTTCCAGTAGAATATTATCTACCCTTCCAAACAGACCACAAAATATTTTTCAAAGATCTGTAGAACTCTCAGAATCATGCAAAATGTACAACTTAGTCACGGTTGAAATTTCAGGTCATTTAGGGTACCTGATCGCTGTCATCTTCCATTCCGACATCTGCATCTTCATCATCATCGTCATCATTCACCTCAACCCTGTGACCGTTCACACCCGTACCATTGGGTTGCCCTCCGCCTGACTTGTCATCATTTGGCTTCATGTCTTCATCTGGTCCTTCATCGCCATCTTTTGATATGTCATTATTTGATTTCTCTGCAAGTTACAAAAATGATTCCTAACAAACAAAACTGTTGCAAGAAATGTAATTTTAAAATTTTATCTTTCTAATATTATGCTAAGGTGGTTTAAAACTCCATTTTGAAATGCTCCTTTCCCATTCAAATGAATGCACAGAAATATTTCACGGTCTTTAGATGGTTTATCCACTGACTTTTACCTAAATTTTAAGAATTCAAGGCGTATTCAAACATTCCTTAGTCTAGCACTACTTTATCAAACAACCAGGTCACAACAGTTAAAGCTTACCAGTTTCTTGGTTATCAGCAAGCAGAGCTTCAGTAGCCTCTGTCAGATTATAATCCTTTTCTTTCAGAACAGCTTTTATTCTCTACAAGAAAAAGTATCAACAATATATCGGACACACAAAATTGTTTCTTGCGGAGTGTACATTTAGTTTCAGAAACTTACATGTGTATTCATTCACACAAAGTTCACGAGTGTCTACTTCTACAGTGCTTTTTCAAATATCCTACAGAACGCAACACAGCATCACAAACTTAAGACAGACAATTTGTATTGTGTACTTTTCAAATGTAAGCTGGGAAAATATCTGAACAGCAACTTATTATGCGTTAGTTTAAGAACATTCAACAGAAACGTATGAATCTACCGATGCTATTTTCTTTTCAAAAGGAAAAAACAATTTACCCAATGAAACTTTTGAATGATTTATAATGCCAAAGATCAGCGCTGTTGTTAATGTCCTGTGAAAAGCTTGCCAAGAGTTGTCAGGAAGAGTTGTCACGATGACATCTGCTAAATAAACAACTGCCTTACCACGATGAAATATCCCCCCAGCCCCATAACACTAAAACTGAGTTATGTCTTTTTTGTTATGTTCCCAAAAACAACAGCTGAATTGCAGATAATCACATTGATACTTTGACTTATGAAAGTTTTAGGTATTGCACAGGAATCCCATACATTAGTTTTAAATGTGAAAAGGTTGATGCCTGAAGGTAACACAGCCGGTTACTTTTGTCCATATCCCCCCCCCCTTCCCCTTACACACCCACACACATACCTAGCTACTTTCATCCCTTTCCCCGCCTCTCACCTCGACAGTGGCCGCTGGGAATGTCTCGCGTAGTCTGTTGATCTTCTCCTCCACTACCTGAGAGTCAGGAATGGTCTCCTGGCTGGAGGCACCAACATCCTCCACTGAGGACTCTGACAACAGCTTGACACGTCTGCGCTTTGGCTGACCACCTGGCGATTCCGAGTCTTCAAATGACAGGCTCTTCCTTTTGCGAGTTTCATCAAGGCCTTTCATAAGACAACATTTAAATAGACATTAAGGCACTGTGATAAGACAAACACTCAACACACCTCATAGTTTTGTCATTTTCTACCAAAAAAAATACAAAAGGAAAAAATGTACAAAACAAGAGGAAAGATTTCCTGTCGGAGAACATAATAATACCACAATTCAAAATACTTGCACACTTTCATGCTATAAGTTACAGAAGGATGGCTGGAGAAAAGAGCTAGTGGCACTCAAGCCTTGCTGCCTTAAACATACATACATACATACACCCAGCTTTTCTAGCATGATTTTTATTGTCTAACAAAGGGCAAAAAGACAGCATTAAGTCAGTCAGCTTACGGAGGTGATCATGCTCTGATCAAGATTAAGTGGTTGTTTCCTTCACATATATTTCAGTTTGCTATGAATAACCTCCTTGAACCCCCAGAGGAAAAGATACTCACTGTCTGGCAGATGGGAGGAGGGACTGAGTGAACCATTGCTGTCATTCTGCTCATCATCTTCATCATCTTCATCATCATCATCATCATCATCATCACTGGAGGACTCAGAGTCGCTCTTCAAGCGCCGACGACCAAAGCTCAGCACAGTCACTTTTTTCCTGAATTTAGTAAAACTTGAGTACTTTTCCAATTGTTCCCTACATGATTTCAGCAAGACATTCACCAGTTAAGTAATAAATACAACAATCTTCATAGTGATCACCATTTTTGAAGCTTAAAGGGAAAGACCTAATAAATATGAAGTTATGGTGAGTGAAAAGTCCATTAAAAACTGTATCTGAAATTACCTTCGCTGAATTTTTTTAGATTTTTTTTCACCAAACCAAACGCAGTCAAATGTTTTGACTGTATGGTGGATTTTATGAACCATATTGATAATATGGTTCACCAGTGATGTCACACAACTTTGTCTACAAACTAATATTCAGCTCTGAATAAAGGTCTTGTGAAGAGTACTCCTGTAATGTTTGCCTGTGCATGAAAACGCTAACATGACGTTAAATTTCTGCTTTAGCTTCATAGAAAAGTCGGAGTGACGTCACTGGTGAACCACATTATCAATATGGTCCATAAAACCCACCATCCAATCAAAACATTTGACTGTGTTTATTTCGGTGAAAAAATCTAAACAATTCAGTGATTGCATTTTCTAATATAGCTTTCAATGGTCTTTTCACTCACCATAAGTTCATTTTTCCGAGGTCTTTCCCTTAAAGTGACATGCAGTCTGATATTGAATAAGGTAAGGATCGCAGGAGATCCATTAATTGGTATTCATTTCTTTGATTATTGTTTAATGACAAACTGAAGAATGTTTCACTACTTTAACTGGGGTCAGTTTTATGTATGAGTAAACCACCAATCTTTGGCAAGTTACTCACAGACTTTTCGACCAGTGACGTACAGATATGCACATCCCAACTGGGGTAAGTAGTACTCAACGATGTTACTCTGTGCAAATGGCCAAATCTTGAGGGGAACCGAGGGCTTATTTACATCCCACAAACGCTGCGAGAGGTGGAATCTTCATATCCACCGATAATGACAGACTGAGTAATGCTTATGTCATGAACACCTACTAGCTGTCCCAGATAGCTGCAATGTCATAGAAGGCACATGCACACTGGTATTGTTACATGTACTTATACATATATGTGGGTTTTACCAAGTAATCATAAGATCACAAATCAACATTCCACCTACTTTTTGAGCAAGGCATCATTGAAGTTGTTGAGAAGACTGCCCTGTTTCTTGGATAGCCATGGTCCGCTGGACTCCTTCTCAGCCCCATCCTCATGGTCAGAGGTATTGTTACTGGGAAACACCCTGGTCTCCCCATTCTGATTTGTTTTAGTGCCAAGGGATGTTGGGAATGGCTGGGAAGATGTGGGGGTTTCTGCAATCACAGAGAGGTCTGGAATTCAGTACACGTATGCATACAAACATAGGAGATCCTTCATTCCCTTCATGTTGTGTGAGTGTTGTGTCTGGCAATAACTTGACAAACAAGTATGACAATGTTTGCAACTTTTGCTTTGTGACTGCATAGACTGGATGACATAATATACAGCAGTGAACTTGAAACCTGGATGTCAGGGAGTGCTTGCTATTGTTAGGGAGAAGTCATTGACAGGAAAATTTCCTTCAGCAACTTTTGAAGGAAAATGAGTGCCTGGTTAAACCACCAACCTACCAAGTTACTGATGCATCCTAAAAAAATTGTTTCTTGGGCATAACCTGAGCTTATGATAAAAAAGAGAGTTGGTCAGAAGGGAATTCTATTTTATTAATCTGGCTCTTGAAAAAGATACAGATTTTGAAGAAATGATGGAGAGAAAAAAAAAAAAAAACAACTTTTTATCAAAATACCAATAAAAACATCTGAGTCAGCCCTTTTTTGAAGGGTAGGTTGTGTTTCGCCCGATGAACATATTTTTAAATATGACCTGATGAATTTTACCACGAGCTGAATATAGATATTCACATTGGCATCATCCATGTTTCCCATTTCGCTGTCTGAGGAAATCCCGTTTTACAGTGTGTTCAGCAATTTGTTTTAGAACTAAGATACCTTCCTTTCAGAAAAAATCCTACTAAACTTCACACCAAGCTGGCAATACATGCTTCAAGCCAGTACCTCTTTACAAGGCCAGTAGCCATTCGCCCAAGTCGTCTCGTCACAATATGCAAATGTGGGAGCTTACTAAATGTGTCGGCCACAGGAACTGGTTTGTGGGGCAGTGATTAAAGGGCAGGGCTAGAACTTAGCTGTTCTGGGGAGAAAGTACAGGTAAAACCTTACCTGAGCTGACCTCCGGTGTGACACACCCATTCCCCTGACTGGAGTTGCCGTCTTGAGAAGATTCGCTCTTCGAATCTCCATCATGTTGAATCTTAGTTGGCTTTTTGGTAAATCTGTACTTCAGCAGGGTGTTCAAACCGCTCATACTAGCACAGTCTGCCTTCAACTAGCAGCTGCTGTATTAGAACAACAAAGTCATCACTTCAGTCTTAAACCAAAGAATGTCTGGATTATTACTAGGTAAGCATCAGTTGCAGTTAAAAACATAAGGCTGGTAAATACAATTGAACGCAAACCACAGTTTTCAGGGTCACCTAGTAAGTAAAGACATGATGTAATTTAAAATGAAAGACCAGCCAAGCCCAGCACAAAAGAATTGGGTTGGTAACAATGTTTGTATAAATAAGAAATTCTGGTAATAAGAAACCGCTATATCTAAATGCAGGCTATCTGCAGAAAGATCATGAGAAAAAGTTTCAAATTTAGTCAAATATTTACTGCAGTCTTGTTATTATTCGATCCCTTCTTGCCGGTGTGTTAGCCAGGATCTGACTGGCAGGGAATGCAACTGAAATACCAGGGAGTACACATAACCCCTGCCTGACCACCCAAATGCAGCCCCCCTTTGATTTGATCCCTCTCCCCACATTCTTTACCAATCCTCAAATTAAATAATCACAGATGTTAACAATAAAACATATATATGTTAAATCTGCATATGAAAAATGCATACTGTGACAGTGCATAATGGATTTGTCATTCGCTCTTATTAAAATTAAGCAGTTCAGGTCAGTTTTCAGATTTTGAAACTCTGTCCATCTGATAGTGTTTCCAAACGTAGTAAAGTAAAATCAGCATTGAGAAATCTCTTACTTCTCCTTGCCGATAACATAATAAAAGTGTCTGATATTTTTTAATACTAATACAGTAGTGTTGGAGAGAGCTCTACCTTCATAACATGGATTAAACGTCCTTATTACAAAGGGAATTTGGGATGTGCAATCAAAAACCTCAGAAGCAGCAAGGATACATTGTACACACCTGAATAAGTTCAGTATAAGCTTCTCGCCAAGTTAGATTCAGCTTACACCACTAGCTTTGGCCTCATTGACACTGTCTGTACAACACTTATACATGAGAAAGCGGGGAGCCAAGATCCTGTGTTGCACGAAGTTTAAAGGATGAAACCCACAAGCTTTGTCCGTAGACTTCCCTACTTGGATTTAGATATGCACCTGCTTTTTCACAGGTCCTTAACATTGCTATCAAATCGTAATAATGTATCGTAAAAGGATACATTTTCTAACTGGCAAAGTTTTCGTAGCATTGTGGGGTTGGTGACTTTCAAATTACATATGCCCAATCTTTGATGGGAGTTGTGAAGGAAAAAACGCTGGCTATCTCCACTCCTGATCAACCACTTTCCCAATTTGGGACGTGTCAGAACAGTACTTTTCCAGCTGCCCAAAAAAGAGGCCCATATGGGGCCCCTCCCCTATATGCTAATAGAGAGGAGCTGATATAAAAAGGGGCACCGTTGGGGATTCTTGGATAACTGAGGTTTACAAGAAAAATCTTCCGTTTTGGGCTTGTTACTGCAATATATAATAGCTACGATAAATGAATCATATTAAATTTGTTATTACAGTTACTTGACCCTCAGAGGTAAATATCTATCCACGACTGAACTGATTTAATTCATGAACAGTAAATCAGGTTTGATTCAGTGAGAGACATCTAACAGCTGAAGGCATCCTGTATACAAATCATACACATATGCCACTGTGAGTTGCTGTACTTCAAATCAACAACCCTACAGTTTTTTCATAGAAAGATTCCATTAGTATGAAAACATTCCACTGCATGTGCTGTGTGTCGGATTAGTGGTCACCATGTGGCTGTAATGACACAACCGGTTTGACTCGCTTCTACTAGCAGACCATACAGTTGCTAAACACAGATGGTTAGGTGATTAGCATTACATGTTGAATTGATGGTTAGACTGAAATAAGGTCAGTGGCAGACCTCTGTGAGGGTGGCCTGTGTTTGAACATAGTAGGTGGAGGGAGGAGTAACAGACTCAAGCCAAGTCAGCAAAATCAGGCCTTCTTTTTGCAATCTTGACCGTGCAAATCATGGCTGCATGGTTTGCTGGCTAATACACTGCTGCTTCTCATTTGACTAAAATAACTATCTTTCCACTGCTGATCAGGCCTTGGTTCTAAACATGCTAAAAGAGGTACACATGTGTTTCTCCTGCTGTTTAGGCACTTGGGTTCCTTTATTCAGTTTAGTTGTTTGTAAAGTACCTGGCAAAGGTATTGTGAGAAGTACATGCTTCAATGAATTGATGTCACTCCACAACATGTGACAACTTAAACTTTACAAATTCTAACATTGTATTTTATTTGATTTGATTGGTGTTTTACGCCGTACTCAAGAATATTTCACTTATACCACAGCGGCCAGCATTATGGTGGGAGGAAACCGGGCAGAGCCCTGGGGAAACCCACGACTATCCGCAGGTTGATGGCAGACCTTCCCACTTACATCAGGAGAGGAAGCCAGCGGGAGCTGGATTTGAACTCACAGTGACTGCATTGGTGAGAGGCTTCTGGGTCATTGTGGTGCAACAGCACGCTAACCGACTGAGCCTCAGAGGCCCCCTCCAACATTGTACATGTACAAGTGAAAGAGGAAACAATTTCAAGCCCATACATAAATAAACAGGCAGTTTGGAAGAATGTGTGCAAGCTTGGGGGTGAGGGATATTTCCCTGATGTTGCAAACTGAAAATCTGTCTGATGTATGTTTATTTTGTACGCTTTTCTCTTGTTTTAATTTTCGTTCAACAAATTGGCGCCAACACATGTACATATACTATCTTGTTGAAATGTTAACTCTCAGGTGTGTTTTACATCCTTCCAAGAATATCAGACCTGTCTCTGGCCTCAAACGAGACAGGAAGTTTGACACATCTGATATAAGACAGCACCAGGCCGAAACACACGCTATGTATGTTGTGTTAATTGCACAATCCGTGGTGAAAAGACATAGCACAAGGCAGCGGAAGATGCTGGCCCGGCGAAATATCCCGATAAGAAAGCTTCCATTTACACTTGAACAAGTCGCCGAATAAGTATCATTTCTACAATCAGTCGCACCTCTTACCTTGAAAAAAATAGGCGGAGTCCTTTTTTATCAGAATATTTTCCAGCAATGTCTTTACAAAGGTTTTTCTTTAAGACACTTGTCATAAAAGGAGAGTAAACATGAAATTCTCGCTTCTCTGTCTTCAGCTCACAAGATTCCGTCATCAAGGGAGACAATCGACAGATGAGTGTGCCGCGCGCTATTGTACAGTGCACTTTGTAGATTTAAGAACACATTGTGTAACCATACATTGCCATGTATTTACCGAATTATGGAACAACAACAAAAAGGAGATTTTTGGGCGCATTATTGCCAGTTTTAAATCAACCAAGGCCCAAACGTTAGTTAATAATATTTAGCACACTGTGCTAAATTGCTCATTGTGCCAGTGTGCCGTTGCGTCTGCAGGCCCCACTGAAATCTGACAAGTTAGCACTGTGACTGAATTGATTTTAAGTGAAGTGATATAAATATTTGTTTGACTCTGTTTAACACCAAACCCAAGAATTTTTCACTGATACAATGCCATTCATTTTATGAGTGAAGAAAAACCTCTGGTTTGGATAAACTTGTCCCTGATGAACTTTTTCTCACGGTGACCTACAGATATGCTCATCATACTGGTTATAGACCACTGGTCTTCAACAAGCATTAGCTTGTGCAAACAGCCACACAAGTGTTGTCAGTTAATGTTGTTGTTGTATATATATTTTCTCTTTTGTCACCAGAACAGCGAGAGCATCCAGGCATCCACCAGTTCCCTGGTCAAAGTTAGGAATGAACTTCATGTACCCTTGAAATTGAAAGGCAATCAAGTGTCTACCACTTGGGCACAATCCGTAACCTAAATGGCTTATATATTCAATGAATGAATTAATTCATGACAGCCATACAACAAAGTAGTTCATTACCTAACTCTTACTGCTTGCATTGTAATATTGGATATACACTGTATTGCATCAGAGCCGGAATGTGTCAAGAAAACTGGTTAGAGACTGGAATCTCCATTTTTGGCAATTGAAGTTATGTATCATGATGTTTGCCTCAGGCAATTGCTTAGGAAAAAGATTTCTATTTATTTATTTATTTGCTTATTTAGTTATTTGTTTGTTTATTTTACTTTTTATGAATGGGGAGAGGGGGAAATAGGCTTTTTAGTGTAGATTTTTTTGTAGCATACCCCCAATGTGGTCATTTTAAGAGTGTTGCCTCACTGATACACCAGGGAGAATATCCAAATCATTCCGCATATGAAGACCCTGATTAATAAGTGAACTTCATTCTTATTTCAACCAAGAGAAAAAATTCGCAAGACATTTATTTAACCTGATTTGAAGCCTTAACCCAGGATCTTAGGGGCCTTCCATACAGTGCGTACGCTCCAATTCCAAAATTTTTGACACCCTCTTCACGCCCCCGTATGCATCTTGAACAAAATGACCTCCTCCTCCCTCCACCCTCAGTGTGCATGTACATGTAGTACAGTGAACCAGCATGTAGGTTCACACAATGTACAGAAGTACAATTGAGGAACACAGCCTATAAAGGCACACATAGGTGATTAAACGGCTTTAATTTCTTTCATTTGAGATCGAGTTAACAACAGGACATTTCAATGTTTAGCATAGTGAATGCCAGTTTGGATGAGTTTGCTGCAGATTTATCATTGATTTAGTATTTAAGCCATCTCATGAGCTTGAGGTAGTAAACTCACATATTATCTTACAAGGGCACTGTCAAACTGGCAGCAACTGCCACGTCTGTAGCTGATTTATACAATTGCCTCTATACAGAGGCTGGTTTTCACTTCATTCCAAAGCTTTCGACCATCGTCAAAGCACTTTGGTTTTTTTATATCAATTCGCTTTCAGATAAGTGCTTCATGGAATCTGATACCATATCCAGTTCTGTTCGCCTGTGACTGAACAGATATCCAGGCATGAAAAAGTTCCAAAACCCAGCTGCATCGATGCGTCCCAGGCCATGCACAAACCCTGTAATGATTTCATTAACACTTAAACAAAAGAAACAACAGGATGTGATTTAAAATATTGTTCACAATTTTATTCTTTCCTGTGGGCAAGTTTAAAATGAAGGGGTAAAGACGAGAAATGTGGGAGATTGGGAGAAACCTTGACCACACTATTCACAAATGGGGATTTAGCTTCATCACATGATCACATCCACGAATAAATCCAGAATAATACATATCCCTGTAATTCATGCCCAGAGATCTGCTGTGTGGCATAACAGAGGTATGTGTGCACATGGCAAGTCAAGTTACGGATTAAATTAAGTTTTTAAGTTACAGTTAAATCTCAAGGCAAAAAACTAGTACAGCTGAAGTACATTCATATTATGCATATCTTCTGAAGGGATGAGGCATATGTAACTGCACATGCTTTATTCATTATTCATATTCATTACGTTAGCTCCAGATATGGTCATATTCCCTGCTTTGATTCCACGTTAACTGGATTTCTGAGAGCTAAACTGGGAAAAATGAAAACAGATCTCAGATCTACTTTACATCATGATACATAACATGAACAAAATCTTGTAATGATTCCCTACCCTAATTCCTTTAACTTTTCGTGTGTGAAAGAGCAGCTTTCAGTTTTAGCTTTCAAATTTGATTTTCCAGACAACCTTACCCTAATTGGGTAAGCCAATTTCAGGGGTTCAGACAAAATATAACTTTACCCTTCAACATAAAATAATTCCTCAGAAGATGCATGAATTAATGACTTGCAAACCTTCAAAGAGGTTAAAATGACTGATGTATACGCAAATAGCACTTTCACATTCAAGCTCTAAGACCCATTAACAGTAACACCTATAGGCTTAATACTGCACTATTAACTCCCAATGTAGAAGACTGGTTTTTACTGTGTCTGCAAAAATGATTTTCTGTAATACGGTAACTGTAATATACGAAGTAGCTTTTACATGCAAACAATGCTATAAAATAACGATTATTTGTAACAATACTAGAACGCATTCACAAACAGCATCATTGTTTTGCAGAAGCCCTTCAGCAGAAGACAATGTCATATGACAATGTTTAATACTTACTATCTGCCAAATGTATTTTCAAACTGATAATTTTGATGTGCTTTTCTCACAAAAATTGAACTCAAATTCTTAATGGCAGAAAAGTCACATACTGGTGTCTTACTGGTTTCATTCACACACACATGTACATAAATCCTGCAATAAAGCCATAAATGTACAACATGATATCAAAAGAGAAAAATGCATAGCTATTCTTTTATACAGTGTTAGACCTTTAATAAAAGGTTCATTTTTTCCCCCATACAAACTGGATGTACAACATTCACTATATACGTATAACTTTGTAACAATTTTAACACGTTTTATCAAAAGTAAGGACAAACATCTGAAAAAAATTACGTAGTTTGCCCCAATCCAAGAAACTGACCCTACATACAAAGGGGAAATCTGCACTCAGTGGTTCAGACAAGAAAATTACGACAGCAACGACCAAAAACTCCTAATATTCCCAAGCTAGGAACACCTGATCTCCATTGGTTACTGACTTTTTCTACACAGATTTGTCATACACTATCATCTAACTGTACAAACAGCAAGCATCTACTAATAAAACTCTAAACTAATATTGTAATAAACGGTATTTTAAACAAGAGGTAAGAACATGTGTATAATATATGTTATGGTATATGGTGTAATACAGCGATAAAAATTCAGTGATAATTGAATTACAAATGGTAATACATATGTATAGCTACATGTAAGAAAATCTAACAGGCACATAAAAATATGTATATGAAATCAATGGTACTGGATGGATGAGCCAATGCTTATGTTTATATGTAGCATCAATGTTATGACAAATGGATGAAGAGTAGCAATGTAAAACATTGGTGATGTCGTGATAATGATGATCAAAGTAATGAAGATGATGACATGAACAACTAACAGACCTGCTGTAAGTCATAACTCCAAGAGGTTGCAATAAAAGTTACCGTTTTGTTTTTTTGTAGCTCAAATCTAAGGCAATAGTTTCTGGACAAACTGGAGTTCGCAATAACACATGTACTGCATTGATTTTTCCTGTTTCACTTTAAGGCAATAGATTCTGGACACATAATTTTCATTTCTTATCTACATCTTGTATCACATCATCTGTATGAAAATCTAAGATCAAAGAAGAGGTGAAACTGGTTGCAATTTACTTTGATCAAGACAATTTCTACATCAATCTCATCCACCTTTATTCCACCTTATTTTAGCGACTAGACCTACAATCAGTAGAACTTAATGACCAAACCATTCAAGAAAATTGACAAAAAGTATGTGAACAGGCTCGGATTGTGCTACACTGGAAGAGATCTTAACTGGCATGCACAGGAGTATGTATGATAAGCACAAGACAGATTGGCCAAAGACTGTCCAAAAATATAACCATACACCTATCTTATCACAAACAGATCAAGACAAACAGATGCATAAGCATGTACCAGCATACATGAATGCAATTAATATTCAACCATAACACATTACAGATTCGCACAAAACTTGACACTGGCAGAATAAGAGCAACACCCCTAACTGCTATAAACTATGACATTTAAATACTAGTAGCACTGCACTGTAACATTTAACTGTTTCATAGGTTAATAATGCCCCATACTTAACAATGAAAAACAGATGATAGTAATTTATGGCTACAATTCAGGCTGTAGCCCTATGTTCAAATGTCTATGAAAATGTCCAAACGTGTACAGAGATAAATTTTTATTTTAGACAGATAACCGATAATACAAGATCAAAATAAAAATATAAATAATTTCCAAAAGCCACAAATGCACATCAGTGAGAAGTAGATGTTAGCCTTAACTGCCGTCTTATAACCAACTGTTTTATCAATAAGACTGCAAAAATCAGAAAAACAATTTCCACCAACTTGTTTACTATCCACTTCAGAAAAGCAATTCATAAATCTCAGACATTTCCTCAGTATAGATCTGCAGATATATTCTCAGCACATATCTGCACATATATCCATACCAGATATCTGCACACACATGTATATCCTCAGCAAATACATGTATATATCCTCTGTAAATATCCGCAAATATATCCTCAGCAAACATCCACACATATATCCTAAGCAGATAACTTCATATACTGGTATATCCACAGCAAATATCCGCAAATATATCATCAACAAACATTTGCACATATATCCTAAGCATATACATGTATCTTCACCAATATCCCCAGCCAATACCTACATGTATATCCTTAGCTAGTTTCTACACAGATATGCTCATCAGAAGTCTTTAGATATAACCAGAATCACACTTGTGTCTGTCCTGTCTGACCACCTCTGTTTGAATGTATAGACCAAATCTCTGTACACTGTACCAATCAGAATTGATTTCCACATACATACTGTATATATGAACAGCTGATCCCATTTTCCAAAATACAGAGGCAAGAATTAAATTGAATTAACGGCAGACAAGATGGAATTTGGGTGTTACTTCACATGTAGTTAGAGAGAGAGGGTAGTGTAGAGAGAGAGACAGAGACGAGAGAGGTCAGTGTACAGAGTGACAACTAGACTGTACATCAGTAAGATTGTGTGGATTGTTAAACAGTGATATTTAATCATTTCTAATGCCAAAAAAGTGTAAAAACTTGAGAAAACTAATATCCATATCCAAAATCAGAGTTTTCCTGATCAAATCACATGGACTACTGCTGAATAAAATATGCCTTTTTTTAGGCAACTAAATGATCAAAACTTCAAACATTAATAACCAAGTGTATTACCTGAGTAATTCGCTTGTAATGCTTCCTTGGAAGATATTTGCTAGAAACCATGTTTAGGAAGAGCAAATAATAAAAACAACAAAGAAAATCAAAACAATGCTGCGATCAACTGCCAGCTGCACATTCATAATCGGCGCTATCTGTTGTCGCAGAATTTTTGCTGACGGACCTCCAGGATGGCCCTCCACAAGCGACAGAAAACACCACCCCTAAAACGAAACAGAGAAGCGCTATATTAATTTGGGTATTTTGTTGAAGTACAGCAAGTTCCCTAAAAATTGCTCCCTATAACAGAGCACTTTTAGAGGTAACAAATGTCACAAAATAGTACTTATGGTGCTAAAACTTACATTTACTGTATATGGTAGGATAACATGCTGCCTTTGAAACAAACTGCGAAATGCCTGTCTATGATAAACAAAACTTTCAGAATCAGGAAAAAAGAACACCTTAGTAGACAGATGAAATTTTGGGTCGTTTACAGGATCTCAAGATTCCCTGATGCAATGTTGGAAACAAACGAAAAGTTGGGACAAATCTCATCTGTAAAGGCACATGCATATACAAATTCAATGCTACACTCTGACAACCACTTTACAGTGGGCCTGTACTCCATCTGAATCTGCCAACAAGACACCATCAGCTGTGCAACGACAAAACGTGCAAACATGCACCAACCACTTATTGTCACTGAGGCACTACCAATAGTGAAAGTGGGGGAATGTACAAATTCCCTGGCTGAACTGCATTCCTTTGGAGATTAAAATAATAGAAAGCCTTTTCTAAACAGACTAATTACCTTAACTGCAACCGTAGCAAATCTTCCCTTGTCACCAAGTCATGGAGGTCACACAAGGTGTAATCTTCATTTATTATCTGAAAACAACACATTTAACACAATTACAAACAGTTCTTGTTAACTGATCATATCTGTATGCATGGCTAACATGAGGCATTACTCAAGATTACATCAAAACACTGACATCTGGAAAGTTTATGCTGTAACCAATGTGGCACTAAAACAATACACTACAGTAATCTACAAAAGCCGAGGAGATACATGTGTGGCAGATGAGTCGCTCCCCTTAGTGTCTGTTTTTATTGGGAGGTGTTTTTATGTTGTTTCCTTTACTTGCTGTTAATTTTTAACAAAATGTCTATTTTGTAATAGAAACTTGGACATATAGTGTTAGATATTGTTCTGAGGCAACCTGCCTGACACCAGTAGTTCATTACCCTGGTGGACACTGTTTTTGTTAACGTTATTTTCATGGGGACAGCTTTCAGTTTAGGTTATTCTTTCTTTCTTTTGTGTTGTATTTCGTACTAAAACTTTAGTTTACTCTCAACCCTGAGATGCCTCCTGCTTGTGGTACTGTCAAACCCCTGTCGCCAAAACTTGCTAGGGCCTTCCTCCAACCCCTGCTGAGATCAAAACTTACGAACTTGGGTCCAGGATGTTGCTGTCCATTACGCATGCATGTCAGTGGTAACCATTTTTCATCCAAATCATGGAAAATGCACATATTCCACAGAGAAATTCAATAGGTGCCGAATTCAGGGAAGCAGCATTTAAGGGAATATATGGTCTTGGTTGATACAGAAAAGATTGCTCTGTTTCGTCAATGTTACAGGCAAACGTTGCTCTCTTGCCACATGAGTCTATGTAACATACATGCAGCTCTACCCTCCTGCCATATGGGTCACTGTAATATGCATGCAGCTCTACTCTCCTGCCATATGGGTCACTGTAATATACATGCAGCTCTACTCTCCTGCCACATAGGTCAGCGTAATATACATGCAGCTCTACTCTCTTGCCATATGGGTCACTGTAATATACATGCAGCTCTACTCTCCTGCCATATGGGTCACTGTAATATACATGCAGCTCTACTCTCTTGCCATATGGGTCACTGTAATATACATGCAGCTCTACTCTCTTGCCATATGGGTCACTGTAATATGCATACAGCTCTACTCTCTTGCCAGGCCAGCGTAATATACATGCAGCTCTACTCTCCAGCCATATGGGTCACTGTAATATACATGCAGTTCTACTCTCTTGCCATATGGGTCACTGTAATATGCATGCAGTTCTAATCTCCTGCCATATGGGTCACTGTAATATACATACAGCTCTACTCTCTTGCCATATGGGTCACTGTAATATACATGCAGCTCTACTCTCCTGCCATATAGGTCAGCGTAATATACATGCAGCTCTACTCTCCTGCCATATGGGTCACTGTAATATACATGCAGCTCTACTCTCCTGCCATATAGGTTACTGTAATATACATACAGCTCTACTCTCTTGCCATATGGGTCACTGTAATATACATGCAGCTCTATTCTCCTGCCATATGGGTCACTGTAATATACATGCAGCTCTACTCTCCTGCCATATGGGTCACTGTAATATACATGCAGCTCTACTCTCTTGCCATATGGGTCAGCGTAATATGCATGCAGCTCTACTCTCCTGCCATATGAGTCAGCGTAATATACATACAGCTCTACTCTCTTGCCACATGAGTCAATGCTACTTACAGATAACACTTCTCTTATATCACACAACCATTACATTAACTGGTTTTCAGCTGGAGAATACCATCCTGACATTTGCAGATCATACTTTTCTTCAGGGATATCTGTGGCTGAGAGGGTTAGCATGCCAGCACAGCTTAATGACCCAGGTGCCTCTCACCAATGCAACCACCATGAGTTCAAGTCCAGCTCATGCTGGCTTCCTTTCCAGGCATGTGTGAATGATTGTGGCTTTCCCCTGGGTTCTGCTCGGTTTTCTCCCATCATATCATGGCTGCCATTATATAAGTGACATATTCTTGAGTATGCGTAAAACACCAATTAAACAAATATATAAATACTTATGTTCATGTAATCCCTAAGACTGTACCTTGGCAATACAGTCATCATCCACCCCAGCGTTCTGCAGCCACTCTGTTAACGCGTCATCTGAGGGAGGAGACACTGTCAGGCAGAGAAGAAACACAAGGTAAAATCATTAACTGAGACATCCATGGATACTGAGCAACATTTATAAAGCTGTACGAGTTCATCAGGGACATCAATCTGGAGGCAGATATCATCATAAAGTTTTGTTTTTAAGACAAGGATACATATAGACATACATGAACATGTCTGATGTGGACAGACTGACTCACAATGGGACAACTTCCTTCTTGATTTCACCTCATGTATTTGCATAAGGGGTCGATAAAATTGAACTCACCTGGCAAAATATCATCTCAACAATGATGAATTTAAAGGCTAGAAAAACAAAATCTTATTCTTACCTTCAATATGATGTGGGTCGGCACTGTTGCTGATTGGCATCCTCATCCCACTTATAACCCTGAAAATATGGAACATAATACATTTCTGCAAACAAGTTCTCAAATCACACAAATCTGTTGAATCTATGTAGTACTGAACTGAAAAAAACAAAACAACAGTCCTTACTTGTTTGTATGCGTCTGGGGTGCAACGTGCATCTGGCAAATGTCCTTGACAACATTAGTGAAGACATAGGTCATCATGGCCAATATGACTGCTGTACATGTAGCACGTCGTAAGCTTTGTAAAACAGACTCCAGGTCAGTTTTGCCAATATACTACTCACTTCATTATTACAATCCTAGTTGGCATCTCACGAGTCTAACGAGCTCACGCTGGTTGACGCAAGACAGCAGGGGTGCTCTCACAAACTAATACGGCTAAAGATGTGATTTTATGTTAATGGATATAGCCAACACGTTGGGAACTCGGCAGTCAGAGTTTGAAGCCAGAGAAAGCCTCCTAGTAAAGGCCGACTGTGTTACCCAGGTATGAGTAATAGACAGGGGAGTCGGGGCAGAAACAACAACAACACCCTGAAAGTGATGTAGAAATCATGTATTATAAAGTGCAAGTATGATGCAAACGTCGTAACATGCTGCCGGTCGCTTACAGCGGATATGCAGTATGTTGTGACTAAAATCCCAACAGGGAATTCCTATCAAGACATATTTCTCTACTTTCTTAATAGAACTTCAGCCTACATTTCTGCAAATTAGGGTGCTCAGTACATATGTATGATCTATTTCCTCTACATATGAACGTCTATGTCTTAACAGATCTCATCTTATTAGTCTGAGGCTTTAATGTCACTAATTATTGTATGCATACAACCGTACATGACGGTTAAATCACTTATCTTGAACTCACAGTGAACATCCAGATTGAGCATGTCTACGATTTACAGGTCATGATTAGACGCTCGTTCACCCCTGACCACTGCAAGTTTCCAAGTTCGCTTCTATGGATAAATGTTACCGATCAACTAAATAACCAATTACAATGCTTATGTGACACGCCTGATCAAATCTTACCTGAAAGTGATGTAGAAATCACGTATTATGACGTGCAAGTATGATGCCATCGTCGTAACATGCTGCCGTTCGCATACAGCGGATATGCAGTGACGTCACAGTGTCAACAATCATAACCGCACATACTATGGCATCTACATCCTCTGATAGCTAGTTATGCGAATTTCAAGTGCAGAATTCCCTTAGATAAGAGACTGCTCATACAATTCCACAGTGACCCAAGAATCAAAGAATTATTTCTGACCAAGGAATAAACTTGTAACACTTTTTATCAATAAAATTAAACAAATCTACCACAACTCCAGACAACTGTAGACTTTGGTAACAACTGAGTACAAAATGCTTATAAGAATTATTTCCCTTGAATGACATACATTCATTAGCTAGGTCACATATGCAACTACCACAAAATCCCGTCTTCTTCTACTTTTAGTTTGTGAGAGTACCCCCTTTCTCACCTCAACCTGGTTGAACCTATGAGACTCCTGAGATGCTGACTCAGTTTATTATCAGTGGATAATCCCAACAGGGCTGTAATATATCTTCACTACAATACAACTCCAAGTATATTCTCCCAGACACCCTCTCCTCACATTGCATGCACAACATGACAAGTACTTCTGGGGCCTGTTTCACAAAGTAATTTGAGGCTAGAGCCCCAAACTCAATGTTTTCTGGAAAACAAAATAATTGATGCTGGATGCTCAAACTTAGCTGAAATCGCACTATCACAGCATAAAATCAGTGGTCAAAATTTGACCGATGTGATGCATGTATTTCATGGTTTATCCTGGATAACAATTTTACGCTTAAGGCCCCTGTACAAGATGCTTAGCTGAAGCCTGTTCTGGACTCCTCCTTAAGACCACACTCAAAAATTTTTCAAGCATCACTTTTGGACGCACCTATTTTCACAACTGGTTTGAATTTATTGAGTTATTAATGAGCATGTTAGGTGTCTTATTTCACTGACCTGATTTGTTCCATCTGCTGGTTCTTGCACTGAATAGAGTATTTTAACAAATCCCCATACTGCTTCTCCTTCTCCAGTAGCTCTCGCAATAATCTGAAACAACATCATGGGAAAACTCAATAGAAATAACCATTATGGGAATACTCAAATGAACTGAACATCATGGGAAAACTCACTGGAACTGAATATCATGGGAAAGCTCAAAGGAACTGAACATCAGGAGAAAACTCACTGGAACTGAACATCAGGGGAGAACTCACTGGAACTGAACATCAGGGGAAAATTGACTGGAACTGAATATCATGAGAAAACTCAAAGGAACTGAACATCATGGGAAAACTCACTGGAACTGAACATCAGGTGGAAAACTCACTGGAATTGAACACGATGTGAAAACTCAAATGAACTAAACATCATGGGGAAACTCAGTGGAACTGAAAAACATATGGGGAAAACTCAGTGGGACTGAACATCTGGGTAATCTTCAGCACAAATAACTTGTTACATTAGGGATCACACTTTCTTGATACACTGGTATGGTAACAGATTCCAATGATGAAAACAAGCTAAGACAAAAATTTCGTGGGAGACATGTATTAATGGTGACTTGATGTCCGACTTTGTGGGCGCTGGTTCAAAACCTGGAGTGGACAAGATTTGAGAACTAGAATTTGAGCTATTTTCAGAAAGTATAATCCCTAATAATGATAATGCTGTTACCTATGTTCACTTTCTAAGTAACATCTACCTACCTGAACAGCATGCAGTAAACACTCCTCTCAAAGATTTAGCTGCTTGTAGTGGTAAATGGTGTCAAATTGATTATTATAATGGTTAACAACGGGGTTAACACCCACCAAGCTTAGTATCAATAGGATATAAGATCTTGCTTTCCTACAGTACATGTACAGTAATCAAGATACCAAGCTAAAAGTATCTTTTCACAATGAGGTTGTTGGTATGACCTGGCTGAGTTGAAAGAAAAAATTGTTTAATATTTTTTAACGCGAATGGCGTTAAATGCTGCAGTCAAGAATTTTTCATTCATATGGTGGTTAATAGGTGGAGAACACTAAAATGTTCAGACTAAACTACCTCCTTTCGCCAGGTACATGACAAAAACCTGCTGACTTACAAAGCCCTGAAGCAGCATGAGATGGAACTGAACCTGGAAACGAGTACATGAAGCAGGTGTTCTACCTCTGGTTCTCATCACGCAGCTGCTGTATCTGTGTGTGCAGCTCCTTGTGAGCACTGTCCTGGAACTGGGTCAGCATAGACTGAGACTTGAGGGAGTTGTCTGTGGAGAAGCCGGATGTATTCCCGTCGTCATCTACCGGCTGGGGTGCCAGGTGTGGGCCCAAGTCTACAAACACAGTGGACAGTGCGCGCAGTTTTGTTGTGTTCTTTTCATAATATTGTATGGTTATAAGCAAAGATACAATCACTTACAGTAAACATGCCAACGGTTACAGTAAACTTGCTCCCACGTTGAGCAAACATACACACTTTATACATTGCAAACACGTTTTACAAAGCAATCACGGTACATGCACACTAACAACAAACACATACATACAATAAATTTACACACACATAATGTAAGCCTACACAGCTGAAACACTGCCAGTGAGGCCATAATCCCCAGTCATTAACTGATATAATCACATACATAGTCATGTTATTTAAAACAACTCTCTTTCTTTCATAACAGGTAATATAAATATGTACACAATCAGAATACAATGTGAACGTGGAAATATATACGGTAAACATAACTACACATCCTGTAAACAACAACACGTGCTGCAAATATATGAAACTGAAATCTGTAACACAATGATTGATAGCTTACATGTACACAGTGCATAACATGTGCAAACATTCATAGCAGAACTTCACTGTAATTAATATACACAGCTGTAAACAATCTTTATCAAGCACTTTTTCTTAAATTTTGGGTTGATCAAAAAATAATTGACCAAACTCAAGCTGCACTTGTGACTTACTGCCATTCTATTACAATTTATATTGCTCCACAACAATGACACACAAAGTTCATGGTGAGACAGTACAAAGGACAAACCAGACAAATAACAGATGAAGGTAGATTTACCTGGAGAGAGGATGGTGATGGCCGTGTGTATGGTGTCCCGTAACAACGTGTCCAAGGCAAACATCCAGTGAGGCTGAATACTGTGGTGCTTCAGCGAGACGTTCACCTGAAAACACACAGGTACACATTCATTAACACAGGTACACATTCAGGTGTATTACACAAGTAAACACCTAAGTGTACTACACAGATACACACTCAGTAATGCAGGTACACACTCAGGTGTACTAAATAGGTACACACTTTAAGTGAACTACACACTCGGTAATGCAGGTAAACACTCAGGTGTACTACACAGGTACACAATCAGTAATGCAGGTACACACTTTGGTGTACTACACAGATACACACTCGGAAATGCAGGTAGACACACACAGTCATGCAGGTATATAATGTAGGTGTTCTACACAGTAAGTAATACAGTTACACATTCAGTTATGTAGGTACACACTCGGGTGTACTGCACTGGTACAGACTCCGTAATGCAGGTACAAACTCAGGTGTACTACACAGGCAAACACCTAAGTGTACTACACAGGTAAACTCTGGGGTGCACTACACAGGTAGTGGTAACAGGGCAAAATACAAACACACTGGCCAGCTATACATCACAGCATTGTGTGACACTGCCACCAACTATCAACACATTTAGCACTCAGATGACCTCTGCTAATCCTTTCTTTCATTTACACTATCGAAGATTATAAAAAGTCACAGGTACGTACGAATAAAACATGGTTTTCAGTACTGAATTTTATGTCATTGTTATTTTTCTTTTAAATTTCCTTTACACTGGTGTGCTCAGCTTATTTAAATATGCATGAAGAACACAGGTTTTTTACAGATACAACTGCACATGTAACCTGGGTTATCTAACACATGTAACATAAGAAAGTAGGCCAGAGGAGTCTATAAAGTAAATTCTCTGCATAAAGTGCATCTGTAGAGCTACCACTTCCTTGTCTTACTGAGAACAAATTCCTATGACAGGTATTGATGTCACAAACTGACAATGGAAAGGACACCAAAAAATGTCATCATCTATTGTGACACGTGACACATACTTAAGACTTCAGATCAGACAGCCACCTGAACTGAGTAAAACTAAGCGAAGGAACAGAAACCTCATACATACATAACTTGCCGAGATAAGTGCAGTTGTCGGCTTAACTCTTATAAGAGGATTAAGATTACATCTCTTATTTTAGTGCTTGACCTCCAAGGGAAATTCATTAATTCATTTACACAGTATATAATTCATTTGTTACTTGTTATCATTATTTGTTAGGCTGGTAAGTCTTCATAAAATGGACAGTGCACCGTATCATATAAACATTTATTATGCTACCCTATTTCTTTCACTTTCATTCCAGATACAATATATAAGTGCCAGGCACGGCAAAAAGCAAAACTTTACATTTTCATCTCAGTTTTTTGGCATAGTTAAGATATCGGTATGATGTTCATTTGTTAAAAAAAACAAAGTGTATTCCTGTTACAATTACATGCAAATGGCTATACAGGACAAAAAACATATTCCAAACATTACAAGAATTAGGGTATATGGATTACATTACACATTGTAATATTTCAAACTTTACCTTAATTTTAAATCTGTTTTTAACATCATGTTACTGTAAATACTCACGGCTTCCTGGAACACATAGAGTGCCATCTGTAATTCCATTATCGCTGCCATGTCAAAATCTAGTTCCTCCTTCAATTTAGCTGTGGTGGAAACATATGAAAAAAAAAAAAAACCGGTGAAAAAAAAGCAAATTCAGAGAATTTAAATCGAACATTATGTAGACAAGTTCTTACGCGGACACTTTAGTGTGACATGGACAAACCCAAATTAATATGTCTCGCTTCTCACCATAGCTTGACACAAAAATATCTGTGTTGGAGTGTACAGTTGAGAAATGATGGTGTCATTATTTTTTACCTTTTTTAGACAGTTTTATTTCATTTTTGAGGTTCCTCCCAGACTCAAAGATTGCTTGCATTTCTGAAGCAGTTCAACAAAGGAAGACTTATTTTCACCAAGGCCTCACAGTGACAGCTGGCCAATCTACCAATTCCCCGTCCAAGGCTGGTTCTTAACCCTGAACTCAAGTATCTTAGCATGGAGCTACTGTTTCCTGTGCAAAGGTGATTTGGGCCTAAGCCGAAATGACTACTGTTCCCTTCTAATGCGCAAGCACTACATTTTGCTGCCAAATCTTCACCATAAATGCTGGAATGAACAACACACTACACCGCTTGGGCCAGAGTTACTTCAGGGGGGAAAGGTTGCCCATTGTAATGGAAGTCAACATTATTGCCCCCTCCCTTTTTAGTCCTAGAACTGTACACCGTGGCACAATGTTACAATTTATTCATTGACTGGTGTTTACAAATGGCGCACATATTAAAGCCATCGAATATTTTCTCACTCACCCAGCACATCTGAGATGACTACTTTGTTACGATCCTGGATATAAGTTTTGAGACCTTCCAATAGGATTTGTAAATGCTCCTGAAAAGTAAAAACATTCAAGGACCATATCAAATATAATTATTTTAAGCTCCTATCAGGTTGTTTACTTTGATATCCTGTGATTGCCCTAAATATTTATTTGTTTATTTGATTAGTGTTGTTACGTCGTACTAAACAATACTTCACTTACATGACGGGAGCCAGCATTATTATGGTGGGAGGAAACTGAACTCTAGAAACCCACAACCATGTGCAGACATTCCCACCTACTGAAGAGGACACCACTTAGAGCTGAACTTGAAATTCAAGTGACCGTATTGGTGAGAGGCTCCTGGGTTAATGCGCTGTGCTAGTTCACTAACTCCCTTATCCACATATTTGCCCTACAAATTTGGCTCCAAACAGGGTATCCTTGGAGATAAGTTTGAGAACATATCACTTTATCCAGGACATGCAAAAGAGCTGCCAAAGAAAGATTGTGGTTTTAAGAAAAATGAAGACAGTTAAATCCAAAACACGAAATTCTTTTTTTTCATTGCTAGGGCACACTCTATATTTTACATTTCTTAATAACCCCTTAATTTCCTGTATATTTTCCGTCAGTGGTCAGAAATTCTGCAAATATACATCACAAATGACTTTACTCGAAATGTTTGAACAATTTGGCACCTCCCATTCAGCCCCACTCCCCCCACCCCAACCCCAATTTGCTTTGATAGCTATCACCACTAAAACTGGGAGTGCAGGCTACTTCAGCCCTTGCAATGATGCCAGGGGTATTAGAAAAACTGCAGCTTGAAGCCATTTTTGCACCCTTGGAAGAAGGCTGAGAAACTTTATCTCTAATTTCATGTCTGTATATTATGACATATCCTGAACTGCATGCTAAGAAAAAGAAAAAACGAATGTTCGTTCCAAGATAAACGAATGTTCGTTCCAAGATAAACTCAGCTCTTAAGATCAGGCAAAATGAGTAATTTAACAACAGAAGAAATTTTGAGTCAAATACTGTATTTCGTAGCCTATGCAGTAAACCTACCATGGTCAGCTTGGGATTAGCGATTCCATGACAATCTGAATTCTTAAACTGTAACCATCTTTGACAAATCTGAAAAATAATTACCTTCATGGTAAGTAGAGTATAACTAACCAGGGCGTTACGTTTTACCCCTGGTGTGTAGTTCATAATTCACATTTCACTCTTTCAACACAGAATTCTCTTCATGAAATTTAAAATTTGACATAAAGGTGGTGCCCACAGTTACAAACTTGCGATTTGGCAAAAGAATATCTCATGTCATCTTGGCAGTAAATGTGTAAAAAGGTAACACAGGTGTTCTCAAAAAGTATACTTTCATTACTTACATCATCTTTATCGTCGGAGAGTATCTGGACCAGTGTAACTCTTCTCTCCGATTCCTTACGGAGGAGGTATAGGCCTCCCTCGCGACCCTGTAAGCTATCGGCAGTCGGGGGCTGGTCGTCAAGCTCCGCCGTAGACACAGGAGAGTGGGAGGAGCCTGTTCCGGCACTGTAATGCAGTCACCATGCACACATATTTAGTACACATCACTATGACTGTCAATCACATTTTCCTGTAAATCTAAGTAGCACCTTGTTTCTCATTCATACACCAAACTGACCTAAAATAACTTTAGTCAGAATTCTCAGCAAATTCATTTTGTTTTCTCTTGGTAGAGTATGCATTTAAATGCCACACTTGTGCCATTTACTTTAAAACAGCTTTGAATAAACCACTACGATCTCCAGCTGGGTTGCAGCGCACGTGCGTGACTACCTAACCTTGTTTTCAAAAGACACATAAGTAATCCAGTATGCTCTATCTTTTAACGTTAAAGAGTGCACAACTGCATGAATTTTGCTGTTTTTCGCTTTATTTTCTCTAGTTCATCATTTTTCCTGGACATATGTTTATGGAAAAAGAAAATGCTTCATGGAAAAGCAGATGCGACAGTGTAAATAGCACGCAAAACAGCAAGAAATCAGCGGTAATGTCCTCGCTCTAACGTTAAGACATAGACCAACCCAGTTTGTGCACATGCCTTTCGAAAACAGGGCACTAATTCAGATGGCCCTTCTTGAGTGGCCATGATGGCAGGACAAAATCTGGTTGACGAAATAATGACAACTGATAACTGACAAATGATAATGATAATTCTTTGAAATAAGTCTGGAGAACTTCAGTCATTTATGTCTGATTTGTTGTTTAATTTGAACACGGTTCTCTAAGGATGCCTATGTATTAAAGCTTAATCAAGATATCATGAAGTCTGCTGTATGCAAGGAAGCTTCAGCAGTGACAGCAAGCAGCATTTTGGTCTAGATGCTCTAATATACACTTCTATGAAGTCTTAACTTCCTTGTCTCTAGGTGCATGATGCTTTTGTTATTTTGAGGAGCCTTAAAGGCATGTGGTTTAATAAAGTCTCTGCTGTGGACCGAAACGTTACTGCAACATCAGTAACAATATATAGTAAAACTGAGCTCATATCAGATCATCCAATCTTTTTAAACAATGAAAACTGAACATGCTGTAGCCATGGCTGATGTGTTCACTGGGACAGCTTTCACTGACAAAATTTTGCCTTCATTCAAAATTACAATGATGCATAACAATTTTTTCATACAGAATGTTTGAATATCAATACTCATGTTCCAACTGCGAGGCATGCCTGTGAAACATAGGAATCTATTCTTTTTTCCACAGAGAGATGTCAGTGGGAATGTAGGAATGTGGCTGTTTTCTGGCAGCAAACTGCACGTTGAGGTGGAAGACTGAGTAATGCAGCCATCCATGTTCATCAAAGGCAGGGGGTTTTAAGAGTTACCACTTTCTACACCTGAGCCAGGCAGTTAATTAACATAGGTGCAAATAATGAATCTGCTATTAAAACACCAGAGTAAAATCTACAAGCTTGGTTATATGAAGTAAAATGTGATTAATTTGTTAATATAATTCACTGTTTGACAGGAACATCAGATCACAAGCTAAACGTTTAAGGGAAAGACCACTCCAAAATGAAGTTATGGTGAGTGAAAAACCATTATCTGTATCTAAAAATATGTTCAGTGAATTTTTTAGATTTTTTCCAGTCAATTAAATGCAGTCAAATGTTTTGATTATATGGTGGATTTTCTCTGACCCTAAAGTAGAAATTAAATGTTACATTACCTTTTAACCATTAAAAATTTAAAAGGTGTATGAAGTTTTGTGATGTCACTGCTGAATCACATCACATTAATAAAACCCATCGTATCATCAAAACAGATGTCTGTGTTTAACTTGGTAAAAAAAAAAAAATCTAAAAAATTCAGTGAAGGTATTTTCAGATACAGCTTTTAAAGATGTTTTCACTTACGATACCTTGTGTGGTCGTTACTTCAAACAAAAAGAGATGGCGTTGCTGAGGCAACAGACCTGGGGCTGGTTTCACAGAGCACTCCTAGCCTTCAATACAAGCTCCTGCCTGTCATGACAGTGACCAGTGGTGCATAAAGGCTCAATCTTTCCATTTCAATCACACACACGTAATGTTTAATACCAGCGCTTTGTCAAAATACCTCAGTAACCTGTCCCACATGCAAAACTCCATAATGACATTTGATACACACTGACTGCTTAGTACAGTTACACATGTTATATAACTACACTTATAAATTTCACACGACATGACACAGCAGAAGTCAGGGCTTGACTACTGTACATCACCTATAGTGTCAAGAATTTTTCACTCACTATATGTCGCCCTGCAGTACTAGTGTGATTAGTTGATGAAGATCGGCTGAGGTTATATGTGATTTATTGAAAATCACAGTTAATTTCACATGATTTTTCATCATCTTTTTACAGCTGGGTGACTAGTTTGACAACTTTCATGGAACTGAAGGTGACTTATTATAAATGATTACTATGGCAGTTAAATGTTAAAATGTTACAATGTTGGTTATAGCTAATGATTCATCATAAATAACAATCTCTGGTTAAATATGAAAAATACTGCATCTGAAACACTAAATTATTACATGTTACATGGCCTTCTGGTGACCAACATGGTACAACATTGTTAACATTTCTAACTACAAGATTTCATAAAGGTGACAAAGCATTCCAAGAACATGAAGTGTATTAATTTTGGTATTAAGTACACATGTTAATAAAAACATACAACCCATACCGTCATACATTAACAGATACCTTAATACAAGTAAATGTAAGTGTAAATCAAGAGATCTATTATTGTGTGTTATTATTATTTTTTTTTTTTTTTTTTTTTAGCAAACAACAACCTTCAAAAGAGTATTTTTCTGACAGAAATTGGACTTGGCTCATTCCAGTGAAAGCTTCCTGAGTGAGAGTATTGGAATCTGAAATTTGCTGTGTACATAGTCACATGTTAAGGGGTTGATGGTAGATTTCTCTCACATTTTGATCTGATGTATGTCTCAAAATACTCAGTTAGGGTGCCTCAGTACGAATGTATATATTCCTATAAACATGTTTAAGAATCCATGGATCAGTAACACGGCACATTTTCATGTTTCACTATTTCAGCTGTTATGAATGATTTTCTAAATTGGGGATGCATCCAAATATAGAAGAACCATCCCACTGCCTCCAGTTACATGCAGGTATTTAAATCGCCTTTAAAGAGCAAAAAACTTTCACTGTCAAAGGCAATTTAACCAGACACAAGAAAATGAAGACTGTTCTCTGGTTGCAAAGAAACACCCACCTAATAAATGACTGTTTTCTTTTTCTTCAATTCCCAATAATACATTTAACAATAACAGTAATCCACAATATTTAATTATATACCATAGCATTCTATTCCACTGTCTCACATAAAATCCATGTAGTACAATATTTCATGCAATTCTAAAAAAATGGATCTACGACCAGAAAAGACTAGTATGTGGTTCAATATTGGAATGAAGCTGTGAGAGATTCAGCCTAGGATATGCCTCAGTCTAGCTCTGCTGCTGTGCTCATGCAAAGGAGCAGGCTGGCTCTCCACCAACGGTCATGCTGATTGCTGAGCAATTTGACCACGTGGAACTTAATCAGCCACCTGGACATACTGAGCGAGAAGAAACCTGACCCAAGCATACACGTTTCTTCATCAAATGCATACATGTGTATTCTGTCAAAATCAAGTAGTGAATCTGTTTATGCAAACATTTACTGCAACAAGCACTCCACATGTGTAGCATTTTCTTTCTTCATTGACATTCACTGATCTTGCATGCTACATGCAACTGTTTGGCTATGTTTCAACTTTGCGTCTGTCACAGTTTCCTATGTGGTCAGGAATTTGAGAAGGCTGTAAAAGATGGACACCACTGAAAAGATGGAGTATGGTTTCCTACCAAAACCTAGCACAAGGCCATAAACATATGAATTCTCAGTCTTTGAACATCATGAGCTGATGTAACTTAAGACTAAAGAAAATCTCAACGGGAATGAATATCTAACAATTAAATTTGGTTAGCAGAAACATCAACTCTTGGATTGACATTTCTAAAATGCAAAGATCACGTTATCAAAGACTGAAAGGACTGAAATGTTGGTGAATCCTAGAAACTGGGGTAACTGATAATTTTCTAAATTTCACTACTTTAGATCCAAAAATTAAAAGGAATTTGTTACAAATCTGTTACAAATATTACACATCACTTTGAAACTTGGTCACTGAAAATATCTTACATGAAACATTAATCTTTGTTGTTCCAACAATGAGTTACATTAATATTAGGTACATTTCAGATGTCTCAAAGTTTGAAAAACACTGAACTAGAACACCTTCTCACCAACAACATAAACTTGTAAAGAACAAAATGAAACCATTCATGAAGTCAAGCACAGAATCATTCCAACAGAAAGTTGTGAGTGAAAAAAGAAAAGAAGGAACATGATGCACCGTGTACCAATGATTTAAGATGTTGCCATGTGACAGAGCAGTACCAACCTGGATGTACTGGATTTTGAACGCTTAGTGCTGAAATTATAAAATGAACAGATGCATGCAGCGAGTGTAATCCATGTGAAACTGAGAGCTGTCAAGTTTGAGAAAAAAAAACAAAAAACACACACACACACAAAAGAAGTGAACTCATTGAACTCTAAGGATGTTCCTGGTAAATTTTCTTGACATGCAAGTCAGAAAATCATTTCCAGGCAAGAATACTGATGTATACATGTCAACACACATTCCTGATAAACTTTTTCTCAACAATGTGAAAATTTACTTCCACGCAGTGCTAAGTATGAACACATTTTTTGAATGTACACTTCACAATTACCAAAACTCTTTTCCATGTTGTTTATATTTTGAAATCCTAGAATAACAGGTCCTAGTGTATCAAAAACTGATGCATTCCATTGTATTTACAATCTACCTTGCACATGTCTGTGTAGTGCTGCCACTGATCACCACATAAAGAAAGAAATTTCAATCTACAGGAGTCATGCTGCTGCCTATACTCCTTCCTCGGTCCTTACAAAATAATGAATTTATACTTTACCATAACAAAAATAAAAGTGCATACAACATCAAGTGGAAAGCAGGAGCACATAAACAACACACAATAATAAAACTAATTCCACATGGCACACCCAGATATCTAATCCAATTTTAATTCATAAAAATTACAATTATAAGAATTTTTTGTAACTCAAACTTCTGACAAATTTTGAGACCACATAATAGCATTTTCTGAACTATGTGGGCTAGTTTATAATCAAGCCATACTTTGCTGGTATGAATTCATAAGATGAATATTATGAACCAGTGACAAGAGGATCATGCTGAAATGCTCATGCCTATATATTCATATGATACTCTTGTAGGTATATAGGTTGCTTACACTGCCCCCTTCATTTGCTCACTGTAGGACTTTGTAACGAACATGTAAAAGTTTTGTCGCTAACTATTACAATAAATATTCAGAGCCTTTCCATTAAAACGCTTACATATTATCATATCACGATATTCTATTTCCATGAACAACTGCATCTCTACAGCATCTAGCAGACTTACTGTATGAACCGAAATTGAAATGTTCAATGCTGTTTCAGCCCTTAATGTTTAGCCACATGCATGTGATAAAGAAAAGGTAAAAACTGTTAGTCAATTCAATACTTCTGAAGATGATCCTAATTCACAACATTTGAAAGTGAAAGAAAATACTGAAAATACGTGCAATTCTAAATGATATCAATTTCACATAAACATGAAGATAGGGGACAAGGGGTTATCTACCTTGGAATGCTAGCAGAGGCTGGAGCAGCGGTTGTTGACTTGTGCCATGTTTTAGGGTGAACCATAGGACTGCAAACAAAACCGAAAGTGAAACAAGGAGTGCAAAAAGTGACAACAACAACAGGTACAATGTGCTGTCAGTGTACACCAATATGAAATTTTTAAAATATAAAAACACAACAAGAAATATAAAGACACAGACACTGGAATTCCACCACTGAAAGTCAACATATGGAGATCACTGAAATAAGAAACTGTCAAAGAAAACTAGATAACCAGTGCTAACAGCCAGACTCTAGAAATTTTCAAATAGATGAGATGAAGGGAAAATGAAACAAAACGGAGGATGATATATATATATACTTTTACCTGGTATTGCTTTGAAATACAAAGACAAATTTGCCACAAATACAGTTCTTCATTAACTTCCTTTCATGTTTTGAAGAAATAATTTTCTCCTCTCATGATGAATCCATCACATGACTGCCTGGCAGGACTGATCAATCAGCTGACAGTAGATGTGAAATATGTGTATGGAAATTTTACACCTTAACTTGAGTGAAAGTTGAAAACTGTAGTGAAATTGCTCTTGAAAATATGAAAGCGTACTCAAGAATATTTCACTTATATGACAGCGGCAAGCTTTATCATGTTTTTTTTTTTTTAAAACCTTTTCAACAAACACATATGTATGATTTTGTGTACCCTGCATTTTAAGTGTAGTGTTTACATGTATCTGTGAGGCAAGGATGTAGCTCTCTCCCAATCACTTACTACTTCTTACCATAAATGTATCTCATTACAAATGGTAGGTACCACTAATGTCACCAGAACATAACAACAATAAACAGGCCTCTGGCATTAATCATTCTCTTCTATGAACAGACTGAGAGTACAAGGTCACAGCACATCCAGACCCCAAACTTGATCCCAGCTGGGCTCAATGAAATATAGGACTGATAAGATTTCTTCTCAGTGTGTGCAAGGGCACAAAAGAACACATGGTCAGCCCAATGAATAACAGCTTCTGCAACACATATCCAAGTTAGCACCTGACTTTCCAGCTGCTACCAGGTAACCATTAATTTAGAGGTTTACTATACCAAGACAAAATTTTATAACAGGGAACAAAACCATATGACTACAAAGATGCACAAACAGAAGGACAGACAGATTTATTGCGCATGTACATGGGAATATATATTTATATGTACAGTACATATGAAAACTATGTTATGGTTTCAGGTTTGCACCAGTAGTACAAAAAACCCATGAAAACAAGACTGTAACCTGGTTTGCACTGACAGATGAACCAACGGACAGACAGACAAACCAATGATACAGTGTATAATCAGAACTATACACTGGTAAACCCCAAGTTTGAGATTTCTACAACCAACCATCACTGAAACAAGGCCAAAGCAAATTGTTACTTTGATGACAGCAAACTGAAAAAAATCCTGATGGATAGAGAAATCAATGCCATGGGACACAATCAAATGTAGTGCATTTCAAAATTGTCACCCAATATTTGGATATCTATCTAGCACCTAATGGTATAACCACAACAGAGATATGGAACTCACAAATTATTATTTTTATAGTGTCTAGATCTAGAGATGGACAAACACACAGATTAGTTATGTAAATGAACAATGAGGATACCCCTGAAACCTGTGTAAACTGTCACCCAACTTTTAGATTCCTTCCACCACCTTTAACTGAGATACATGTATGACAAGAAGAAGCCATTATCTTGTGTCAGAAAAAAAAACAGAAACACTAAAAATATGCCAGCGCACAACTACATGAGTTATGTACACTTTTAATCATGCAGTCACCTAAGTTTTATATTCCTAGCTCCCACTATGGATGTGACTGGACAGAGGATTGTCAGAAAAAAGCATCTGCTATATAGCTATGTACATGGTATATATGTGAGTTGTGTTTATGATTTAGTTTACTAGTTACTATGTTGGGGGTGGGATGGGGAGTTTGATTGACAAAGCTGGATCCTACCTGTTTGCCTCAGGTATGGACTCATCCATTTTTGTTGAATCTGCTTCATCTTCTGGGGACGATATTCGCCTTGTCCTAAATGACAAGAAACATCACAGGTACAGAGGTGTTTACAGTATTCCTCATCCTTGTACCCACCTTACATTGGCCAATAAAAAATTAAATAATATTGCACACACCGTTTTTATACAGGCACAGAAAATACACTATTAACACTGTTCAGAATGAAGGGTAATGCCAATGGATGAACTGTCACATTTTAAGATTACTTATTAACTAATTTATTTGGTTAGTGTATACTCTCCCACTGGAAAATTTTTCAACAAAAGAAAAGCAGCTCAGGTTTATGGGTGGAGGAATCCTTATTGGCATGAACGGAGTGAACTACAGATATTTGCCAATATTTGGAGTGGCTTACGGTCGCATGTGGCGTTTTCGAGGAAGTTTCAAATTTGTTGGAGGCCTCATCTGGGCATTGCCTTGGGGAACTGGAAGACAATAAAGTCATAGAATGTACACAACTGTTTCACCTCAGTGAAATACAGTCCCTGGGCAGATCCCACTAGCAAACATTTGACTTATTACGTCAAAACTGGCTTTGTAGAATCAGCCTTTGTTTCCCACAAAGTTATTATTTATGCTCAATTCAAAACACTTTCATTTTGCTTTCAACACTGATATACATCAACACAGTTAATCATTCAGATCATTTCCTAGACTCAGTTTAGCCTGTCAAAAGGAGAACGAAAGAGTTTAGAGCCAAGAGGAGATAAAATTACATTTTACAAACAGGTCAACAAGCTGTTTAGCACTGACGTTAGCTGCCAGCCACATATCTGTTCACATATCTGAGAGTACAAATGCCAGCACTGGAGAATTATAAACAGCTGCCTCCTTGATGTGGATAGAACACCTCTCCTGATGATCTTTCATTTTATCATTACACATACTACATGTGTTTTGATTGATATGGGTCACACTTAAGTAAATGTAAATAAACATTCAAAAATTACCATATGAACACAGAAACAACTCTTACCTCTTTGCGAAATAATGAAAGAGGGGCATACCTCCTCTGACAAATGAAAAGTCAATGATATTCCTTTTGAATAAATTTCTTCCATTTCCAAAGTGATTTTATGTCAATTTGCCCCTGGCCTAGTTTGGTTTATGTCTACAGAGGAAAATCTATGTAGCAGACAAGCCCTCTTCATGCATACTTCTCAGAATTCTGTTATTACACACTGATGATTCTACAACCAATCGGAAACAGTATGAGCTGGCCAACAGCTACATGCACATATGGAGGTGAGCACCACAATATCTAACATAACAAATGACATCAAGCAAAAATAAGACCTCAAGATACACCTGTCAGGATCCATTTTCAAATCATCTCATTCTGCTTGAGATGGCTTCTGTGGCCATAGTAAGTGCATAATCACCTTGAGCTTAAAAGCTGTAAGTGATGCCGGTCTGGAGATATAGTGGTGATAACAACAAAGCTAAATAGTTTACGGACAGACAGCAAGTCAGTCAGCTAGCCAGCCATAGGGCAGATGCACTGACAGACGACGCCATACCACACTACGAGTCGTCATTAATGATGGACAAATGAACATGAGAGCCTGGAATCCTACCTGAGGTACTTCTGAGGAACATATTCGCTGGTTCAGGTGGTTTTTTGTCTTTTTTCTTCTTTTTTGATCCCAAGGACCTGCAGCACGATCAGTAAACCATATCATGTTGGCACCTGTATTCACAAGAAGTTCACACAAAACCCAGACAGCCAGTGCTATACACTGGAATATACCAATGTATTTTAACTTTTTTTCCCTTGTTTAGAAGCCATGGCAATGACTATTTCATTTACATGATAACTGTCAAGATGAAAATTTGACAATAAAACACTGAGTGACCAGTACTGTCAAAGTCCCTACAGTGCACTAGTAATGCAGCTACTTGTAGAACAGGAATCTAATACAAATTCATACATGTATTTGCTGGAGGATGGTTGAACTACATTACAAGGTAATGTTTACTTCAGATGTGTAATTTCCAAGCATTTATGTATACAGTATTACTGTTATTAAAGCAAAGTGTGATTTCGAGTGACAAAATGTCACGTGTCCTTTAACCATAGTAACACTTGGCAATCAGAGATAATTCAGCAATTTTTCTGCAATTCATGTTTATCTTTATGAACCCTCAGATTTAACATGGGATCCAGCTGAATTCTGGACTGTCGCCCACAGAACTACAGCTGAGCTGAATCCTGGACTGTCGCCCACAGAACTACAGCTGAGCTGAATCCTGGACTGTCACCCACAGAACTACAGCTGAGCTGAATCCTGGATTGTCACCCACAGAACTACAGCTGAGCTGAATCCTGGATTGTCACCCACAGAACTACAGCTGAGCTGAATCCTGGATTGTCACCCACAGAACTACAGCTGAGCTGAATCCTGGATTGTCACCCACAGAACTACAGCTGAGCTGAATCCTGGACTGTCACCCACAGAACTACAGCTGAGCTGAATCCTGGACTGTCACAAAGGTTTGTTATGTTGAAGCACAGGCAATAATCACCACATGTTTTTCTTGGTCCCATGTACGATCCGTTCTGGCCATACCCCAAATCATCTAAAATTTCGTCCATCACTAAGTTGCGTATTTTTCCCAATTCTGAGAGTTCTATTGAGGTACTGAGATTTTTTGGCAGGCTGGATGACCTCTAAAGTTGCATTTTTTTGGACGAAATTTCAGGTTATTTTTTTTAGAAAATTTTAAGCGCTGATGTGCACTGGAAACAGCTAACTGGCTCTGTATACGCACTCGACTATAAATGGATCCTCCAGTAACATACTAGCTGAGGCCCTGGCTTCCGAGTCTGGCTCAAAGCACCTGAGGAAATCACACACAATCATCAAGCATGACACAGATGAAAGACAAAAATCAGAAGTTCATGGTCAGGCAACATAATATGATGAGTCAGCTCTTCATTATCAACAGCAGCCAAAAACAAGCAATCTCATCAACGGGTACATGTTATACACAAGTTGTTGAATTCTCCCGGAACCACTGTACATAACAGCCTAAGGAGTTTTCTTGAGAAGTTCACATAATTATTATAATGCTATCTCAGCTTAGTAAAGTTTTCCTCTGTTAACTTTTTTCGGAAAAGGTAACTCAATGGGGATCTGAAATGTAATTTCTCATTCTTAGTACACGTATATGGTTGCATAAACTGAATTCTTCTTTCTTGGAGAATTGTGTAATATTTGAGTATTACTGTGTAAGTCAGGATGGCAGACAGGACAAATGCAATCACAGACACTGACCTCAGAATAAACTGCTTGGCTTTCTCTGACATGCAGTCCGGAATCTCAGGGTGGATCTTGTAGTACCCCACCTTAAACATGGCTGCCTCAGGGCTACCGAGCTACAAAACAGGAAAAACCGTTACACGAGAAATAAACACAAACTCCTCAAATTATTTCATTCTCTAAGTACCATGATTCTAGACCCATTCAACCACAATGTATTTCAATACAAGCCTGTTGTTGTGATTTCTATTAATACTATTAATATGAATCAGAGTAAGTTCTCTGCTATCACGGCCAACCCCCCCCCCCCAATATTGACAAAACCTTGTTTTAGCACACACCCAACAGAAATAATGCCTGTTATACATGATGTTATGATACAAAAATACAGAATTTCAATATGTCACTACTAATGCACTCAAACTAACAGGATGGGATATACTGTAAAGGTCACATTAAGAACCGCTCGCTCTGTTTCAACTTTTCACACATGTACATCTTTAACGCGCTACAGATGATAAAATTGTTACTTGAGGGGAGAAAAGTATTTGTAATGATGAGAACGGGATATGATAGCTGCTGTGCTAATCAATTTCCATGGTAACCTTGTAAACGCTTTGTATCCCTCGTCAATCATTCATAAGGTCTTACCTCAATGAAGGGAGGTTTTCCAGATGCCATTTCAACAACAGTGCAGCCCAACGACCAAATATCCGCCTGAAGAGAAGAATATATTTTCACTTTACAGTCACATGTAAATGTACAGGTTTTCATGGAAATATATGCATATTTTAAGAAGGTAACGTCAATTCAAATTTTAATATCTATTCACAGCAAAACCCATTTTTACTAGTGACCTTAACTACTTGTATATGTATCTAGAAAGATTCCTGTATCACTATAACACAATGATGGGTAACAGAAAAACAACTAAAACTGAGAATGTTCATGTAGTAAATATTACCTTTCACAATATCCAAAGGTATATTTATGCTAATATCTACGCACGGTTTTTCTCTCATCCTCAGAACCCTTTGTTTATGCTTAAGTAGTGATAATTTCACTAATACCATGTAAGTGATGTCTTTGGCTGTAGGAACAGTGCCCATGCACTTCCTCAGTTGTCCCATGACATAATTAATTCCACAAGGGTCCTCAGTGGCTCAGATGGTTAAAGTGCTGGTTTGCAGTGATGGGCAGGCCCCTGACCAATGAGATGGCTTGTCAGTATTGAGCTTTCACTGCTTCAAAGTCAGGAGGTTTACCAGGCACCTGAAGAAGGGTGCTGATTCCCTTCACCAAGAAACCTGATCATCATTATGTAACCCAAAATTCTTGTGAGCAACATTAAAGGCCAATCAAATACACACATAAATTAATAATTCAATAAAAGAAGAGAAATCTTACCGCTGGCCCATACCCTCTGAACCCCTTATCTATGACCTCTGGGGCCATGTACTGTATTGTGCCTGGAAAACAATTACATCCCAATATGTCATAAATGTGTAGAATTAAGAGGTGGAAATTGGAGAAATGATAGATGAGAAAACTTTCACCAATTATGGAGTTGCAGACAAACATTCAAATTTAGAGGTGTTATTCATGATCTGGTAAAATGCATAAGGACATCGTCATGAGCATGAGCCACAAGGACTTTGGCAACAGTTGTATGGTCAGACAAAATGTCCTTTAAAATTATAAGTGACATCTACTGTCTGAGTTCTAAATGTTACTTCTAAAGAGCACACACATTCACTTTTTTTTTTTTCAGAGGTATCAAGATTTAAATACTTACCTGCAAGCGTAAGTGCTCTGGCATTGACACCCGAGAGTCGCTTACACGTGCCAAAGTCTGAGATCTTCAACACACCACTGTATGTGTTCACTAGGACATTATCTCCCTTGATGTCACGATGGACAATCTTGTTGTCATGCTGACAAAAATAAATCATTGACAGTTTCATATCTGGAAGCATGAATATCAAAGATAAATCCTGAATAGTTCACTATCTGGAAGCATAAGAAAACAATTCTTACAGATTTATTTTGCAATTCTGTAAAAGAATGCACAAACATAAGGCAATCTAATCTATGTTTGTGTACCAATATTCATGTCCTTATCTTGTGTTAAACTGCCTGCCATTTCATTCTGGAAATTCGAGTAATAATAAAAACACAAACTAGAGCATAACATTCTGAGGCAATTAAATGAAAGAGCCACTAAGAAATTTCCTTTAACAGTGTCACACAGTCAAGCGTGACAGAATGTTTTTAACACTGAGGGAGGGTTATGGGTGTGTGGGTTGTAATGAGGAAGGCCAATTCATTTATTTATTCATCTGATTGTCGTTTGAAGCTGTACTCAAGAATATTTCACTTATACGACGACGGCCAGCTTAACGGTGGAAGGAAACCAGGGGAAACCCACAACTATTGCAGGTTACTGGCAGATCTTCCCAAGGCAGGCTAATTAATGGAGGGCCAAAATACCTATGAAAACATGAGACAGCACAAACATCATCTTGGCACTTACCAAGTATTTCAATCCTTCCAAAATCTGCCTGGTGTAGTAAGCGATTGTGGTTTCATTGCCTTTCAGCGGTCCCCACTTTGAGCGAAGTAACTGAGATAAGCTTCCTGAAGAATAGAAATTGCAAAAAACTACAGTGAGTTAGGTAGATTCAGTTACAAACAGACTGAGCTTAGTAGATTCAGTTACAAACAGAGGTAGCTTGGAATAGTAGATTCAGTTACTAACAGAGAGAGCTTGGTTTTATGCAGTTACAAACAGAATGACTTGGGCATGCTCAGTTATAAACAGAGTGAGCTTCACAGATTCAGTTACAGTAAGCCTGACAGATTCGGTTTCAAACAGGCAAATGAACAGGAATTCTAATATACACCCCACCCCCCCACCTCCGACACTGTTAGAAAAGTGTGCTCAAATTGAAAACATGTGCAAAAGGTTCCTTTTTCTCTTCTGAAGTGAAACTGCAATTGAGACAGGACCAGTTACACCATACCTCCTGGGACTTGCTCCATGAAGATTTTGAAATAGCCATCCTCGCTGACAGATCCTAAGTACTTCACAATGTTTTTGTGGCTCAGGCGAGAATGAAGTTTGATTTCTTCATGGAGTGGTTGAACTTCTCTACAACATCCAAAGTTTAACAATTAGACAAACACTCAAACATACAGTTGCGGAAATAAAATCTCATTTTCAATATACTGTAGCATTAGATTGATGTACTAAATTTTCAGTAAGTCAGAACATTAATACCATGACACTGAACAGGTCATGAATGTACATAACAATACAAGTTTTCTGGAAAAGCAGAGGTAAAGCAAACATAAAAATGCTAGGTAAACTGTTTAATATATCAACATGAACATTTCATATAGTAGCTATTTCACTATATTTCCAAAGTGACTTTTCAATCTTGGAGTTTTGCATTATCTGTCTGTCTCCTGTCTCTATACTTGATATCAGCCTGAACACTGGTTACAAACCACTCACTGAATGTTTTTCTCTGGCACCTCTTTGATGGCCACTCTGATCTGAGTCTTCAAACACCTAGCTGCGTACACTGTCCCGTATGTGCCTCTACCCAACACCACTCGTCCTGCCTTTTCATCCATGTCATACTCATACTGAAAATTACACAAAGTTACTTATTTCTCAAGCACAATTTTAAATTGCATACACTGTTACTTCTTCTTGCCATATTAACTGAGAAGAGGAGAAAATTTGTATAACATGAATGAATTTCCACCTTAAAGAAAGATTTCCCTTAATTTCTATTTTGACTGTAGTGAAATTTTCAAAGATACAGTTTCACTGCTTTAGACCTTTCGTGAGGTGAATTGGGGGTGATTGATTCTTTGTTACGCTGCAGTCATCATTTACCTCTATAACAGTTCTCAGATTAACTGGTTTTTTGTACAAAATTGGTCCATTGCATGAAATTTCAAAAACCATGTGAGTCTTGTGCTTAGGTACAAATGTAGGAAATACAGATTTTCATTCTGAAATTGACACTTTTCATTGGGAAGGCGGCATGTTTTTTAATCCCATGAGGTGTCGCTGGTGTGAAGCAGGACCTTGAGCCATTGTTACGTCAAAAATTGATCGCAGCACAACATATACCATGTTACAATGTATCGGTTTCTATTGTAACGACATGCTGTCTTCAATAAAATGACACTAACGTCCTGCTGTTGGGCATCTGACGTGTCCTCGTTGCTGAACAAAGCTTTTATTGTGTAATTGTGCATGTACAGTTTGTGAGTACAGCCTATCTGCCATCTTACCTCCAGCATGCCTCCTATAGGTTCCAAGTCCAGGTCAGATGGGTCTATTCCCTGTTTACATGCAGAGATCATCTCTGTTACCAGGTCACAGAATCTAAAATGCAGACCATGTAATCAATTATGATTAATGTATGTGATCTATATTTCTGCCCAACTGACAGTTCTATACTGATCTTGGAAAAGCTGCTTGTATATCCTCCTGAAAAAAACGCCAGTTTCAGTACTCAAACTGAAAGGTAATTTTCCCGTAAAATGTACTTTTTTCTTTAAATTTCTAGAACACATACAGAAATCACTGATCATGTTTTGATTAATTTACTTATCATGTCTTCCCTAATAACACTGTATAATTACTAAATTACAGGTATAATAGCATACTGACAGTGATGAGATTCAGGGATTCTAGGAGTAGGCTATGGCAATAACCTAGTTGTGTACAGAGTGCAGCCAGATTAACTGCTGAGAACCATACTTTACCTGGAAGCTTGGAGATCTGATGAGAAGAAGATGTGAAAGTCATCAGAATTCTCCTCCACATAGAGAAATATTGCCCGATGGTCACGCTTGTACTTACTGAAACAAAAGGGAAATAATCCTACAATGACTCCCGTTATATCAGTATATCACACAGTTATTTTTTTACAGATAAATAAACGTTCAACAACTGGAATATTGTAAGGATTATGTGTTAAGTTCTCCCACTGTCCTCCATTAGGGACGATCCAAGCTTCCTTCCTGCTGACTTTTGTGGAGTAAAGGAAATAGTATTTTTCACCTTAAGTTTGGCATGTGAAAATGCTTTTTCAAAAGCACACAAAAGACTTACATGTCACAAAAAAATAGTACTTTTCATGGCAACAACGAAGTCTTTCTGATCAGCAATTAATCCATCTTCACTAAAATGTCTTTATAAGATAGGTGAATAAAGCCAGTATCAAGCAAAATGTGTCCTTCCAAAAACACCTAACCCTAAGATGAAATACATTAGCTTGGTAACCTGTGGCAGAGATGATTTAATAGCTTGTCAGCTCTACATATACCAATAAAACAGAATCAAAAAGTAGTATAGTATAAAGAAGTAGCCCCACGGCCCCAGGATGAACTAACTGACCTAACCCCCTTGATGGTGGCACCCGGGAACATCCACTCATGGGCTAACTTTTCCTCGGGGTCTGAGATGACATGCCATAGCCTCACACACTGAAATACACAACAACCAGGTGAATGTATTTATTTATTTGATTGGTGTTATGTCAATAGCCAAGAATATTTTACTTGTGCGACAGGGGCCAGCATTCTGGTGGGAGGAAATCGGGCAGAGCCTGCTGGGAACACATGTCCGTCCACACTTTGTTGGCAACCAGGTGACTATACACCCTAACATAAATACAGTCTTATATTTACATAAACATTTACAAAGACCATATAGTACTTTTTTGTGATCCATGCATCAAATTTTTTTTCCCCCTGTATTAAAGTGTTGGGTGTTGATTTCAGAATGCATGTCGTTTAAAATATAACGATGGTGATAGTATTCAATGCTCAATACTTAATCGACTTCAAAACTTTTACACACTGAATAACAATGAATGGGGATAAGTACATATTAATACTTCAACCTTTGTGCATCAACTCTGAATGCAATTTATTCATCACCGTCACTTGATTAAATATGAACATGAACATAAATTGGTTGGGCCACTCAACGTTATGGCTGTAAGTTTATTAGAATGTGCAAAATGCCTCTTAAAACAAAAAACACCATGGTTACATGCAAACTGCATGTATGTGTCCAAAAATTATGAAACATCAACATTTCAAACTCTGAAGGACTGTTTAATACAAAACCTAGACAATAAAGAAGAAAAAAAAAGAGCAAAAAAAGCCCGGAACTCACATTATCTTCTGTCTCATCATTGATCTGGACATAGCTGGGCAAAAACACCTTTGTTGGTTCTAGAACAAGCACCTGCAAACGACAAACACCTCCACTCAATTCCTATTTCATCCTATAATGGCATTAATGTCTCATACAGCCTGATTAGCAATGCAGTGTGATCAGCAGACACTGTTCATGTACATGTGGTTAGGTCTCCAACAACAACAATCCCAGTGATTCGAGGGACAAAATGTCCTGGTAAAGTTAAGCAAGGAAATCAACACTGTTCACCACATGTTTCTGACGAAAAGGGCAGAAATATTCATTAAAGTCAATTAAATTTGTTTACTTTGCCCTTTTAAATGGCTAACAAGCATGACAATTGAAGATCAGTTACTTACTGGGAAGCGGACATCTGACATATCTGTTTTTGTTGCCTCCACAAAGAAGTCCATCCAAAACAGAAAAAGCTGTAAAATGTCAAACATATGCATTTATCATGAAATCTTCTTAGTATGTCAAAATTCCCAATCTTCTTTGATACGCTGTCAGGTGGTGTTTTGCTGCCATCCTCAAAAATATCTAACAATTATTATTATTTTTAAACACATTAAGTTGCCTCTCAATTTTGTCACCACCTATACTCAGTGCCTCATCAGATACACACTGGGAAAAGTATCAAGTGATAAACTGTCCCTTCTGTACACATCTCGCTGCATATTCTTCACTTTAAATAGGAAACGGTGTACAATGTCTGCCCAGCAGTTCTGTATATACACCACATGCAAAGTTATTGAATGCTACACAGTCAAAATATTCACAACTGGATGAATAAGCATACAGATTTACTAAAGTTTTGGCCACTAAGCCTCAACCTGTTTGTCGCACAGACTCGTCATGCCTACTAAAATATCATAATATTGACTATTGAATGATGAATGAGTGATGGGCAAAACCCAGACAAAGGCCTTTGTGATAAACCTTCAAAATACATTTTTGTTGAAGACTGACTCCATTAGATCTGCAGATACTTAGGTCAGCAAAATTAGGTCTGCTGCCAAACAGCACAAAATCACTGATGGGGCAGACAGCTAATGGATTCGCCACTGTAACTTTGACTGATTACCTGACCTTTGCGCATGCAGATACATGCTATTCTTCAGGTCAAAATACTAGCTATCTGCAAAGCTTGCACTGGTAATGATGATTTTCACTGCCTGTCGTCTCTACTCACCTGTTTTTCCTTGCTCACCAAGCCCCCATCTTCCTCCTGCACACGGAATCGGTTGATCAGCGTGATATTACCTATGGTTGACTTGAGATACCTGACCACAACACAGTACACAATTATTATCAATATATGCTTATCACACACCCCCTCTTTCGAGTCAAATCAATTACAACACAGATGTAATTACCACCCCACAACTTTATCCCTTCAATTTCACAGTGATACAACACACTGATACACTTGCAAATAAGCAAGGCATGAATATTAATTAAGGTTTTCTGGAATATCACTATTAATCAAAAGTTTTCACCAACGATTTAATGATGCAAAAGCCAGTGAGTAGTACAATGTAGTTCAAACATATCACAACAAAAGAAATACAGAGACATATTTTATCTCACGAAGAACCAACCCTTAAGTATTACGTCCACTCACCAGTTCGGGGGCTCTAATTTGAACATACACTCTGCTGCCTGTACTGCCTTCCCATAATCCTCGGCAAGAACACTGATTTCAAAGAAGGTAGCGACATCCCAGTAATCTTTTAATGACGTCAGACTTCCTTTCTTCCCAATTAAATTGTTCAGTATCAATCCTGTGAGATGAAAGAAAGAATATCCAAATCATAAGATATAAGAAATGTATACCTGAAATCAAAACTGTACATCTGAAATCAGTAATGATATTATGAAATCACTAATGAATTCATGAAGTCACTTATGAATTTATAAAATCATCAGTGCGTAAATGAATCAAGGCCTATCATAAACAAAAAGAGTAATTATATGCACACAAGTGTAGTTAAGTCATTAGGCAAATAATGGTCAAGTTTTTTCAATTTCTTTCAAATTTTTTTCAAAACAAAATACATCTCAGTTCCATGTTTTGAAACTGGTCAAAAAACTTATATCATTATTACCTATCCTCTGTAACTCTGGGCATTTTGAGAACTGTTTGCCAGAAATGACTAGAAGAGTGGCGAGATTTATTCCTGCATATTCATTAGGTTGGACTTCAAACCCCTGACGATATCTGGAACAGATCAAAACACAATAATCATTTATTTGGGAGGTGTTTTATGCCATATTCTAAAAAACCACAGGATTTGACCCGGACTACCTGGCAAATCAAAGTTAAAATCATACATAAACCAGCAGGAGTTGGGTTTAAACATGTGACTTGGGTGAAGGGTTGGTTGATTTTCAATACGTAATTGCACTTTACCCTAACGTGAAACAAAGGTGTGCAAATAAAGAATCATTGATACTGTCAGGCTCTTAGCCAAGCACATATATGTGATGCACAATGAACTATAAACTAGAATATCATGCCCTCTCTTTGTTTATTGATACCTCAACAAGGATTAAAACAGTGTAATGAAGTTAACCTCTTTGATCATCATTCTTTTAAAGTTCTATACCACACTTACTATGTATGTATGTATGTAGTTTGGGTTTCACAAAGCATAATTAACAATTTTTTAAGTCATAAGACGTAACCTTAGTATGTATATTTACCGTGCCTCCTTGTGCCAGCCACACTTACTTGACAATAGCATTTTCCAGTGATTCCTTGTCCTGGTATTCAGACTCAACAAATTTGTCTTTGTAGATGCGACCACATAAACAGATCATGTCAGGGACAGGGGTTTCACACTGGTCAATAGCCTGTCAACAGAAGACCAGACTCCAGCAACAAATGCCTACATACAGACCATATCAGTGACAGAGGCCTGTCAATAGAATACCAGGCATCTGTACTATATGGACATACAGAAAGTTTAAAATATCAACATGATGGAAATTTACTGGTTTTTAAAATTGCTTTTCACAATACAAATGTGCAGCACTGACAATTCCTAAAAAATTGGACAGTATGATAGGGTGAATTTGTAAATGTCACAGCCTTCAGCTAAAAATAAGGTAAGCATTGCATGTCTACACATCAGGTTACACGCATTTGTATGATTCACCTTATCTGTTCACAGAGGATTTCATAAAATAAAAGTTCCCTCATGTACTTACCCTCAATATCACAGCCAAAGCTTTGTCTCTATCTCCACCATTGTTTCTTCTGCAAACACAGAAAGAAATTTAAATGTAAGAATTACATGTCATCACACGCAATCTTTCTGTTAATACTGTACACGGTACCAATGTAATTACTTCACATATTAAGCACAAAGCTTTAGTTTATTCTGCAAATTCATGCAATAAATCTCCTAGAGTATGGATTCTTCAGGAGGCATGATTTCTCCCATTTATAAAAATATATTTATTATTAATTGAACAGGTATTTTATCTCAAACTCAATAAGATTTCACTTAAAGAATCGCAGCGAGGTTTATGGGTGGAGGGAAAACATGGAGAAAACCACTGCTTATCAGCAGTCAAAACAGGAGGAGCAGGCTTTGGACATGTGCCCTCATTTGTCATTGTGAGCAGGTAACAGTGACTGGCTGTCTGTTTGTTCTTGAATAGGTACAGCTCACAAAGTGCAGGCTTTTATTGAAAACTGTTGGAAGTTCTAGAAAATCCTGCACTTGCTACTAAAAAAGTGACCATTATACTAAAACTGAGGAATACCAAATTAATTTCTACATCTGTATAACTATAAATTTCCATAAACAACACATACCTATTAAGAGCAAAGGCGTATAAATGCTGAATTGTCACCAGATCTGCTACTTTATTATTGGGGATCTTTGCCAATTCTTCCACTAAGGTCACCATTGCATTGTAATCCTGAAAATAACAATGTAAATACTGGTAATGTGGTTCACCAGTGACATCACAAACATTTTTGTACACCTTCATGTTCAGCTCTACATAAAGTTCTTCTGAAAAGTACTCCTATAATGTTTGCTTGTGTGCGAAAAAGCTAATATGATGTTAAAGTTCTGTTTATGAGCCAGAGAAAAAAAGTCAGTATGACATAACTGATGAACCACTTTGTCAATATGGTCCATAAAACCCACCATACTATCAAAACATTTGACTTGGTGAAGAGAAATCTAAAAAATTCGGTGAAGCTATTTTCAGATACAGTTTTTAATGGTCTTTTCACTCCCCATAACTACATTTTTTGTCGTCGTGACATCCTAGGTTTATGGTGAACATGATCATTTATCTTATTTAAAACACTTATTCAGGTATAAAAAAAAAACGCTTTAAAAGACCAAGCAGTCTATGTTGGATATCGTTGATTTGAATGATTAACAAAATATCCCTTCCAATGGTCAGAAGATACCTACTTGTATTTCTCTATATGAAATGAGTAGATTTAGAATCACATCAAAAGCCAGAAGTTGGGGATCGTCCAGCCTGTGACGAAGTGCCTTTAATGCCTAAAATATGTTAAACAATAAAAGCTGTTAAGTTTATTATACATGCATGTACATTAATTACCTACATGTAAATTCAGTATTTATATCCACTGGTGTTGTTACGGTTTCTTCATTACTGACAAGAAGTTGGTTTAAAACGAAACATGTTCTCTAGTCCATATCTGGCTTCTTATTTAAATACCACCCAAAGCAGTGCCCATTAAAAGTAATTCATACTTGCAACGTATTATTATATGAACTGCATGCTTTCACATAGTATTCATTCAACAGATCAAGAACAATCACTAAGCCCTTCTGGAGACTTCAGGAATATAGGTTTTCCCCACAAACCCAGCCTTTGCTGAAAGGACTTATGACATATTACATAATATTTGTATACACAATTTAAGGATACCTGACAGAGCACTTCACTGTGATGATCCTCAGCAATATATCAGGCAGGTGTGTATATGTAGTTCATTAGGTGAATGGCTGTGTAGAAAACCAAGGACAGACAGACAGACACGCATACAGAGACTTCTTTATTTAAAGTTAAAGATGAAAAGCTTACCTTTCCTAAGTCATCTCCTTTGAGGTTCTCCCGGGCCTTCCGCAAATCGTTGAGAAATCGTTCCTTTACATGGGCACTGAAATACATACATTTCAGGGGCTGAAGTAATTTTATATACAAAAGTATGTCTGAAAATATATTTAAAGAAAAAAATTTTAGGGCTGTAATGTTGAATAGATTTAAAAACAGAGCTTTCCCACTTTAGATAGAACCATACTGCTTTCTGACACTGAACAGCAAACCCCTTTATGTACATCTGTGCTCCAAGCACATTTTATTTATTTATTTATTTATCTGGTTGTTTTTTAACACTGTACTCAAGAATTTCTTATTTTGTAGGTGTGCTGAGGTTTATGAGGATGAGACAGGACTGTTGCTCAGAGTAAACCACTCATATTTACCAGATTAACCTCCTGACTTAAAGCCACAACTGAAGCTGCTAAAGCTAGATCTTAGCAAACCTCACTGGTCAAGGGCCAGATAGCTGCTTACAGTGAGCCAATGAATTAATGGTCTAAGCCGTTGAATTTTAAAATCAAATCAAAACAATCTCATGAAAACTTTCACACGCATCACAAATGAAATGACTGAAAAATTAAAATGTAGGCATGTCCTGACTTTGACACTTTTGCTCAATATTTGTGAGCCAACATCAAACAACTGACCTGCACACTTTTGCTCAATATTTGTGAATCAACACCACACAAGTGACCTGCACACTTTTGCTCAATATTTGTGAGCCAACACCATACAACTGACCTGCACACTTTTACTCACTATTTGTGAGACAATATTTGTAAGCAAACGCTGCACACCTGATCTGAATGCTTTTGCTTAATATTTGTGAGCAAACACTGTACAACTGACCTGTACTTAGCTGTTCAATATTTGTGAGTCAACGCTGTACAACTGACCTGCTGTCTTGATCCACCTCCTTGAGGGCCTTCCTGAGTTTGGCGTGTAGTGTGGGTCCCCCATCAGCGCACCCAGCCTCAGGGACAGCTCGTAGCCCAGGGAGACAGCTGTCCGTCACCACACATACCCCATCCCCATCCAGTTTGTATGGCAGGAATGTTGAACCATTGTTACAGGACAGCTAAAAACAGTGAGAATATCATTGCAACATCTGTAAAATTACATACAATTAAAGACTTATAGATCTACAATTATGTCAGGACCTAGTTTGAAAGAAAATTGATAGTGGTCAATTCTGAGGTTCCGTTGCTAACAGGTTAAAACCAGCTGTGTGTATAGTCCATATTAAATTATTATACAAAAGTAATACAATGGAATGGACGTGAATCACAACCCAGGTGACGTCTGCAAGTTGGAATGCAGGTGCTTCCACTTGTCCAAAATGATTCCGTTCAATTGTACAGTAATATTTTGATTTCTTCTACACAGGCTGTAATTTTTGGCGTGAACGATCATTCAGGTTACTTGGAGGTTATGCAACATCATTTTGACATAAACTGCCACCATTCGCATAGGCAAACTGTTGCAGGTGTTGCTACTTACTTGTGACTTACTTCCCATTATGTCAAAGAAAGAGATGATAAATTTCTGAAAACTTGAGATCAGACACTTATGGTATATTTTAAAACAAAATTAAGCCTCACTCGATTGTGGAATGTCATTTCCGTATAACAAAACCGAAAGCATTTCCGTGTTCACAGACAATGGTTTCATGTACGCATATCCTGCAAAGGCTATGCTATGTAGATGGTTTCAGGAAATTATTTTAAAATTCAAACATTCATCCGTCCGAGTCCTTCATACGCACTCAACAAAATTGCCGCAGATGTCAGACTCGACATCAATGAAACTGCTGTAGACGAGGTCCTTGCTCATGTCACCTAAACGAACGTATGCTCAAAGCTGACCCCCTCAAAATTTATATCCTTCTACATGTAGGCTGTATTATGAAGATTTAAGTGGAACCTACAGACAACAATGAAAATGTCAAAGTTTTCAATGTTTTCGATGCCAGAACGTTATATTTCAGGACCAAGTGTAGGTTGCGAGACTTTTCAAAATGGCTGCCAACGATGAGCTGGTTGGTAAGTACGAAGTTCTCTCAGCTAATGTAACAACAAGACAACTTAATCAGTAAAGTTCGTGAATTAAGAAGACAGGATTCAACATTCAACTGGAGAATGACAAAGAAATGGGCAAAAGAGGTGCCATCTAGATGAACTATGTTACGTATAGGTCAATGAGGGTCTTCGAAGTGCCAGGCATCCTGAAGCGGTTGCTAAGTTTGGTTGAGTGCTGTGCAGTTCAACGCTCTATTTGTGGTTAAGTTCCCGGGGACAGGCCTGTGTGTTGTATCTAGCACAAAATTGCCACTCGCGCAAGCTCTTTGGCACTGGACTTGCTAGTTTTCGCCGCACAGTGTGACAGATTGCGTAACTTTTCACGTAACCGTTCACGAAGACAGAATGATGTAACCGAATGATGGGTTACATAGGTCTGTTTTCACATGAATTGCATTTCGTTCACGTAGATTTTTGAAAAATTACAGCCTGTCTACACGTATAATTTCATCACAATACAACTGTCTTGAAACTATCAAGCAGTATCGGCGTTTATTCTAGCAACTTCATTGTTGTAGTAACCATTGATAACTGAGTTTCAGACAAATTTTGTATTGAGTTTTCATGAAATAAATTGAGATTTGTAAACATTGGTGATGAAAAAGTATAGAGTTTTCTGATTTCTTCAAACTGAGTTTCTAAAAGGAAACTGGCTAAATCCCACATGTATTTGTCGATGTAGGCCTCACCCTGAGAGAGAGCGTGAGTTCTGGCTCTGTATCATGGAGCAGGATGATGTTGTACTTCATCCCCATGGATTCGCGCACGCCAAGGTGGTAGAAGAGTGGCGAACGCTGGACGCTGACTGACAGATCCACGATGACCACGTCGGCATTGTAGAAAAGGTCCAGGACGGCAGTTTCTCCAAAGTCCAGCTTTTCAAACAACACCTGCTCAAGTTGTGCTTTGGCACTGATCAATAAAATAGTACGTCACGTTATTCACCATAATAGGTATCTTCCTAACAAAATTTATATTCTCATTTTCCACTTTAAGTTAAAAAATTAATTTAAATAAAACCACAAGACTTCCCTATCTACATTACCTACGGTTATTGTTTTTATGTGATATCAGAAAGCATGACCTCCAAAAAAACAGAGACAACAATTCTGGCCAAGAAAAAAAATTCACTGTACCAGCAGTCTGTCTAAACTTCACTTCGTTATTCACCACATGATATTCAGATGAGCCCTGCACAGGCCTGGCATGCTGGATTGAATACATTTGAAAGCTTATCCCTGAAAAAAACTTCCACAATATGCAGTTTTTGAGATGCCATGTTACGACAACAGGGTGTTGTCCCATTGTGAGGCGATGTCACAGAAATTTATCAAAAACAGTGAAACAGATCTTCCGAAATATGTTCTCCAGTGATGTTGGGTATCATTTTGGGCAACAGAAACAAAATACTGACTGTAGACTCTTCTAAACACATAAACTGCCATGTTAAATGTTAGGAAATTGACCCTACTATGCCGTAAAACAGCAATATCATTTCACAAGGAGATGTCGCCCTGTTGTCATAACGACTTATCTCTAAACCTACATATTGCTGGATAGGCCTAGTACATCAACTCCTCAAAGAAATCTCTTACAGTTTTACAATAGAAGCATGCAGTTGTATTTCCCTAGCAGTGTAAAGTTACTTTGGGATCCAAGTCATAGTAGTACAATAAAATTATCAAACTCCAATGAACGACTTACAACTGGCATGATTTGAGGATATCTGATCGGGCAGTCTTCCGTGCCGTGATGTCAGCGGAAATGATTTTAGTAGGCTCATCAATATCTGAGCTTTCTGTTCCTTCCACATCAATCACGTACACGACTTTCATAATTTTCTCAGCAGTCTGCACCCTCGCCAAGCATGCCTGTCAAACGCGAGAGACAACATTTGACATGTATACAAATGTTACCTTTGCATTGGCTAGCTTTAAAACAATTTTTACAATCAGCAACCTTCTCACTTTGTGAGTCATTTTTATCAAAAGCAACTTTAGCTAATTGGTTTCCTACAGAAAGACAACACATCCTGCAAATTACTTTGCTGGAAAACTTAATTAGCATGCATACTTTGCTTTTGTAGTAAGAAATGAACAGAAAGGTATATTAATATGTTTCTGGGAATAACTGTCTAAATAAGTCAGTAACCATGGTTACTTGAATCGGTCATTTAAAAAGCCAAGACATGTTATAATTACATATTACCTTTTCAAATTCCTTAGATACACAAAAAGTTCAAAGGTAAAGAAATAAAGCAAATAAAATGGAAACCTGCCAGAGCAAGAGAACAATCACTGAAATGTTCAGCTACTGCCAACTAATCAGTACATCAAAAAATCATGTCAACAGCCATTACCATATTAGTGAAAACAACACAGAGAACACTTTAATTAGACAACACAGATATATTTAGATGAACTGACCTACAAGCATGTACACCTGATATCCGGGAATAAAGCAGATAAAGAAGGGTTTTCTGAAGTAAACTGCATGACAAACCTATGACAGATTTATTATAAATGCCATTTATGTATGAAGTGGCAAGTGCTAAAACCAGCCAGAGCAGACATTACACGTTTAAGCTAATGAAAAAGATTTACTACCCACAGTCTGGAGGCTTGATATTTACCTGTATTCGTTTACCTGCACTTAAAACGCAGAATATTTCACAAAGTATGCAGGATATCAAGTTTCTGGGTGATTGAATGAGGAAACTAGGCAGGGCCCAGAGGAAACCAAGAGACCCAGGAGAAATATGCATGCAAAATCCTGAGGAAACCAGACAGAGTTCAGAGGAAACCAGACAGAGTCCAGAGGAAACCACGCAGAGCCCACGGGAAAGTAGACAGGGTACATTTGACAAACTTTCCCACCTAGCTGGTAGTGTTCACAGCTAGTGTTCTTGTATATACATGCAACTAGAATCACCTTCAGCACGTTGCAAAGTGATAGAACATCTAATTATATACATGGTAACTCTTTTATCTCATGATAACAAGATTCAATAGTGCAATTACAAACGTGCCCCTAGGAGTTTTCACCAAGTCAGCGTAGTTGCACAAGCCTGTATGCACACTACCAGGTTGTCAGCAGTCAATCATCCTCATACCATGCAAATGGAAGCCAGATTCGTCTCCCGCCAGTTTAAAGTAATAACATGAACAATGGAGAGGTGAGGTACCTGGCATAGACCTATCAGTCAAGGTATATGAGGATTCATAACTATTTTCAGTTTAGCGAGCACCTTTTTTAATAGTTAATACCTTTCTTTCCAGACTGAAGTGACTGAAGAGATAGTTTTGTACTGGGTATATATATGTATATAGATGTATGTTCATAAATAAACACACACATGTATCCTAGTTGGTCTGATAAAGTACTAGGCTATCACTGAAAAAAATTCTTTGTTGGAAAGTGACCCAACCCTATAAGTAAAAACAGGGAAGAGAACTTTTTTCTTTATTCTGACTAATGAAAGAGAAAATGATTTGAAAAAAATGAAGAGAAAGACAAAAATATATATAAAAAAAAATTCTAAAAATACGCCAATAAAAACTTGATTGGATGGCCCATTTTTGGAGGGACAGTCTGTCTGGTTACGCCCAATAAGCATATCTTTACAGGTGGCCCTAGCTATGGTAATTATAGGTACAGTAGAAGATTTCAGATCACTGCAGCCGTGACCATCTGACAATACCGTCTCTTGTGTATAACAATCTGTCTACATGTACATGAACATATGGGACCTTAACAGGCCTGTTCAGGCCATCTGAATGTGGGACAATGACCAACCCATGTACATACACTAACAACATCTAGTTTCACTTTTACAGGTCATGTTATGTAACTCCACACAATGACCTATACAGATGTCAAGTGGAACATGTGACAACCATTATAACAGCATCAGAACCAACAGCCGCTCTGATTGGAGGAGAGTTCCCAATCCTGATCACTCCTCTCACAAATACCAGCGAGTAAGCATGGCAGACGCGAATGAATACACGTATCATGTGAACAATGGGAATGTATCACGTCCACTGATCCTTCATGCTCATGCCTGGGCATACATGTAACAGACAATACAACAGATCTACAATGTATATTATAATGTAACATCAAACTATATATACATGCACATTACATGTTTAACGTGACTAATCTGGTAATGTTAACATGAACAATGGCTCACATACATGTATGCTAACAGTCTCATCTTTAATTAGGGAATAGGGGGAAATCTTCTTTTAATATGGCAAAAACTTCATGAAATGTTTATCGAAACCTCATCAGGTTATTAACATCGTGTGGCAAAAGGGTGTGCAAAATTTCACTGTTGTAAGTTCAATCCTTACATGGTTGCAATCAACCGTCAAACACACTTTGACAAAATCCAAAATCCTTAACACTTGGTAAAAATTCCTAAAAAAAAAAACATGCATTAATGGTGTAATCATGCATATGTACAAAAATTTAAATAAGCTGAGTTGATAAGTTTTTAGAAAAACTAAGAAAATTGTCCTCTATGCCCACATGAGGCTTCAATACATGTTATCACTCATTTCAGCAATAGTATTAACAGAGGCAGTTTACATGAGCCCTCAGTGTCAGCTTCTTAAACAATGGATACAGGGTTCAATATCGTATAGAGCCATACCTAAAACATACGCATTGGTAATCCTGACAATATCTTTCTTGGCATTGGGAAGTGTCTTGTAATATTGTGGGTGCATTGCATCTGGTGGCAGTTTTGGAGTTCCCTTGATGTATCACTGCAAGTATTTTGGCTATGGGTCTACAGGGAGACACTAATGCAGTATGACTGGAATAATGTTGAAAGTGGCATTAAATTCCAATCAAACAAACAAACAAACAAACTGTTGTTAAAGAAGGCTCCTCTTGTAAAATAATGGGCATGAGGTTATGAATAGTGTCCCTTGCTGTAAATCATGTAAGTTTGGATTGCTAGCTGTAAGGAATCATACTGCTGAACGGAAAGTTTAGTGTTACATTATTATCATGTCTTCATGTACCCGAACACTCTACATCCAAGCACATTCTTGATGCTACCTCAAGGACACATGATAACTTAATCACCCCAAACATACACACACACACAAAAAAAATAATCCACTCGTTGGGTGTCCCAAGTGTCTTGTGTAAGTCTTCTAGTTCTTGACTTTTACTTACATGATGACCGAGCACTGACAGAAGACACATAATTTTCCTATATGATCATGCTAAGAAAATTTGCTCTGAAGATCTGTTGCTATGGTAATGAATGTGTTTTGAAGCTATATGAAAATGAACGGCGCACTCAAACCACACGTCCGCACCTGGAAGAATAATACTTAAACCACCATATGTTTGTTCTCAAGCTAAACGGCATTAAGAACAATATCATTAGACTCTATATAATACTGAAGAATAAGAGGGTATCAAATAAATAGTAATTATGCTCTACTGAGGTATTACATGTAGGTTCCCAAAAAGCTGCACGTTAAGACACTATTCAGGATTGAGAAAAATTTGTTAGAGATTGGAAATTTTAAAAACACATAAACCAGCACCCACACACAATAAGCAAAAGACTGTTGACAACGTGTGACACAAGGAAAGAAAAAGAGGAAGAGCCAAGACAACAGTGACATTGATGTATATACCCGGCGAACAACTGACGGCACCCGATCTCGCATGGGCGTTGCAAACAGTGACAATTCCATTGGTAGGGAGCTACAGGATAAAATAAGCAAATTAAGCAACAAGCAGAAGCATCAGTACCCAATAATAGCAAAGCAATGCATAATAAATCAGCCAACAGAAGCAAATAAAGTTGCGCATGTTAAGCAAAGCAGCATTAAAATATAGATCTGTTTGTTTACACCTTTATTTACAGTTTTCTGTAAAGTGTTGTGTCAAATATGTAAATGTAATGAATGGAAGATAATGTCAGGGATTTTTTTATTTTCAAGGCAACACACCATAATGTACACCAGGAATTTTACAAGCTTAATTGCCAAAAAAATTATTTAAAAATAGAAAAATTGTTTAATGCTTATTAATAACTTCAACATATGTATAACACATATCACAGTCTATACTAAATGTGTCAGTGTATCAATATATCAATAACCTTCACATTTTTTTTCTTGTACACTCAAAGTACTCATCGAGCAATGAGTGATATCTCCAAACAATGAAATAAAGTCAAATTGTACTTGTATGTGCTTTGCAAAATATCTGAAGAACAATGCATGTATAACATATGTGAGGCGTCGTATATAAGTACACTAGTTGTGCCTGTGATTAAAGTGTGTCCTTTCACCAGACTGATTTACAGCCAAACAGCCATCAACAAAGCCTCTTGACAAAGAGGAACTGTGAAAACTGTGTCATCTCAGAAAAAAACAAAATGTCAAGTACAAGTAAAACCTAAATGTCACATACATTTACATGTGTTGTGCTTGGAAGCAGAGCTCATTCTTTTTTATGATTTATGAAAATTTATGATGTAAATACAGAATAGGGAAAAACAAATAGATTTCACAAATCTGGTAAAATACAATGTACATTATTTGATTTTGGGATCCACTATTGAAAACAACCCATTTCACATGCTATACATACGTACATATGAAAGAGTTTGAATGGCTGAGAAAAGTGGGGATTTTCCTAGTTGACACAAGACCTTTATATCTGGCCAATTACTGGTATGCACCATTCACTAGTTCTCTGTCCCACACTGCATATATCGGGGATTGAAGGGGTAAATACATAATAGTCTGCTTAGGCCAGGTTAAACATGAATACCTGTGGAAACTGCAGCTGTCAACAACTATGATATAAGACACAGCACACCTACATGTACCATTAAAGTTCAAGCCAAGGTTCACCTCTGGGTTAAGCCTGAGTAATGAGTGAAACATATGTGCAACCTGTATACTACAAATTGAACACTTAAAAAGTTACAACCAGGGGTATACCGTAATTAATCTGCTTCCATACTATTGACAAGTGACAGGTTGTTATCAAATTTACTTGGACCAGAAGTGTTACACTATTATATTATGGTAAAAGTATTGTCATACAGAACCGAAAGCACCTGTGTTTCATCTTCATTGCAAACCTTCACAATCAACTCTGATCATTATAACTTTTTTCATTTCAATGTATTATAGAAATTGTACTAGAGCATGAAATTGTTGGTTTTTTTTGTATTTTGGGGAGTTTTTTTCGAGGGGGGGGACTTATCATCTGCAATTTGCATTCTTGTAATGTTGAAAAAGTTTCATTTGTTAAAATACAGTTGAATGAAAGCTATTGCCCAGCCAATTACTTAATGATTATGTATGTATTTCACTTCCCACGAACTGTCTATAAAGTACATGTAGATATGACAAATCAATTTCAACAATTAATTTACAAAGTCTTGAATCTAATTAATTATGATCTTTATAATTAGAATTACCATCACTATGATTTATTAATTCCCATGAAGGGTTCAAATGATCATTATGCATACATAATGATTAAGTGCTTTCAATAAAATATACATGTATATGCGTTTTCTCATTACTGATAATTAGCATAATTGATTTCAATTAAACACTATAATGTGTTAGTCTCTTTCCTGCATAATCAAGTGTAGTACATTTAGGAGCACTGATATTTGATAAGATTAACTGACCTCCATGATTCTTAATGTGAAGTAACCAAAAGGCAAGGGTTTGTAACATAAGGGTTTCTACAATATACTATAGCTCACCTAAAGTGTGGACTGTGAAAATGCACATAAATGTATTTAAGCAACACATACACTTCTGATACCAACAATTTAGTTTTCCTGAAAAGATATTAACGCAACTTCATAAAGTAAAACTAACTCTATAGCAGCCCTGTAACATGGATGAATCAGATGAGGGCAAATTATGTCGCTTGAAACGAAAAACCTAGAAGTTGGTGTGAAGTTGAAATGCTCTTGAATGAATCAGGCATTTTTTTCTCATAACAGCTCTTTGAATCATACAAAGCCAGGACACAATGTTAGCAGAGTACCAACATCCTGAACCCTTATCATGTCTTACTGCCATCAAAATTCATTGCCACAAGTCATTGTTATTTAGTCCAATATTTATTTTGCACCTTAAAATGGCACAAATCCAAAGCATCAGCCTTTTGTGACAGTCTGAGCCTAAAGGAACATGGTTACAGAACTTCTAACAAGGTCTCTAACTACACTGCTTCTTGACTTCATGGTTCAGTGTACGTGGGACATTTTTAAGCTGTGTGAACTGGTGGATGTTGGTGGTGATAACTTCACTATGACCGTGTGGTAATGTTGTTACATGTTTAGGTTCAAAATATCAAACTTTCAAAGCTGAAACTTCAAAACATTTCACATAATCAAATCCTTATACATGGGTTAACACTTTGCCACGTATAGTCTAAGACTACCCTGAGCAATGAAATGACTTGTCAGATCTGAAGGGGATGCACATAATCTTTATGACCAATAGACCATGTATGTAGCTTTGCAGGTTAAGTTCAAGCTTAATGATCTGTTATTGCATACATCACTACACGCTCTAAATCTTACATATTTTGCCTCCATACAAATTCAATGAAGTGAATTAATACGTAACCTGTGCGACGAAATCGACACTATTGTTTACCAGATGCTAGCCAGTTGAGCATTGCCTTGGGTATGTTAATTTGTTTTCGAGGTAAACTGGAAAACAGTTCATCACGTACAGTAAACAGGCCAGCGATGTTCTTCGAATTAGATCATAAGAGTGAAGATCTGTGTGTGCGAGGTGCATGCAGCAAGCATAGCAGACGACGCCAGCAAATGACTTAAACTAGTGGTCAACTTAGTTTAAACTTAAGCAAACTAGTATTGTTGTAATAAGAAAAACCTTACCCAACAACAGTAAACGCATCCTAGAGAAATAAACTTCAAGTTTGTGGACAACCTTCGACGCACTAAACAGATCGCCAAACCCTAGGCTTCTGCCACTGTTTCGTACCTTAACTAACAAAAATATCCTTTAAATTATATCAAAGTCTGATAACTTCAATATTCTACTATATTTTTCATTCTAATTTACAATTTTGTTCGCCAGTAACTCTGATGGGCTTTAAATTGTGCAAAAATTAATGCGCAGATGTGGCTCAGCCTTGCTAGCACTCTCCCGCCCCAGGGTGTTTTCGTGTCAAGGGCAAAACTGTGACCTGAGACATAAAATCTAAAGGCAGCTCAGCTGACACAGAAAATGCAGTCGACAGTAGGCCCTGTGTGAAGATCATTTCATGCTGGCCCTTCAACCATGGAAGGCGATTTGAAGGTAACTTGAGCAAGTGTATGTTGTGTTATTCGTTCTAAGTTAAGTTTTCTGTGGTGACATGTCCTAATGTGTTTAAATATTAGCTGAGTGAAAAGTCATGAATGTTATTTGCCTGAGATTTTGCACAAATTCCCCTCAAGTTGACACTCAAACGTCTCGCGTATTTTGACGCTGCATCATCCTTTGAGCTTCTCCACAGTTTTCTTGATAAAGGCTCCTTGGTTCCGTGCTCACTTCTTATATTCATAGAGCTCTAAATTATCAGTCACTTGGTCAATAACTTTATCATATTCTTTCATTGGATATTTTAGTTTCGCCAGTTTTTAGTATGTTCATGCATTCGTCACCAATGTACAGAGAGAAATAAATTGACTGTATTTTGATAAAGCACCTGTGACTCCAAACAAGAATGACATTGTTTGACATTGGGGGTGTGGTGACGTTGCATTAATTTGATTGGTTGATATCCAAGGTACAGAATTCAAACCACGGTGACAGCTGAACCATATTTATGTGGCTTAAAAAAGAAAAATCAAAGACTTTGATAGTTCATCAGTGAAACAAACTGAAATAAAATATGTGTGGTAATATTTGACAAAAAGGGAAACACTGAAATGTTTCTAACTTGAAATATACATGAAAATGAACTGTAAAATAAAGACTCTCATAATGGATATAAAAAAGTTACAGTATGTCCCAAAATTTCATTTTTGAATCATATTATATATCTCTGAAGTACCCCTCTATTTTATGCAAATTTTCTCGTCAATGATTAGAAAAGGTTTGGAAATATCAACGATAAATTTAAATTAAATCTCCTGCAGTCTCTTCTGCCCATTGAATTACTTTGACAGCTATAATCACTGATTATTGATCCAAATAATGTTCCAAAACACACTGTAAATGAAAAGTTTGGAGTCACAAGAGAGGTTTCATCTATCTGGCAGAGACAAGCCATGCAATAGTGCTCATATCATAGTACCTGCAACAAGGTTTATAGTCATCATTTTTTACCAGAAACTAAACAGATTTCCATAGATTCTCCCTGACAGAATCCACCAGAATCTTATCCAAATGTCCAAACCCAAATCATAAGAAGATGATCTAAGTAAGCATTTTATTTTATATATAAAAAAAAACAGATACTGGGGATTTCTTGTTCATAATTTTAATGATCTGAAGCAGTGTTGTATTTCTTACAACAAAGCTGAGTTAGAATCATTGTGGCTTTTTTTTTGGGGGGGGGGATTCCCATACATTTTATTTACGGGATTCATGATGTGAATCCAATTCTCATAAAGCCCTTTTGCATGTGTGAACACTTGCAGAATCTTGCAGTTTAAGGGATAGCTGCATATAGTGTTTTTATTTTCTGATTTTGCATTTTTCAGTACATGTCTGGCTTTGGCAATGAGTTTGCATCAGAGGATCCTAGGTGTCCAGGCTCCCTCCCTGAAGGACAGGTGTAACATATTTTTATTTACTTATTTATTTTTGACAGACATTTTACACTGCAACCAGGCATAAATATTTCACTTATTTGACAGCTGTTAGATTTATGGGTGGAGAAGGAACTGCATATTGCCGAGTGCTTGATAAACTCTCCATTGTAAGGCTGGAGATGATTTCGATCATCCAGCCTGAGTGGTCAAAAGCTGTAGTAAAACATGATATTGCTCACACGTACATTGGCATTTAACTCAACACATGTGGACTTGTCCATGGGTGCTTCACTTATTTTGTGTTGTTGGTTTACTTTTAACAACGTGCTTACCTTTGCATTAAAAAGAAATTCAGGTGTTCATATAATCTGATTTTCAAGAGATCATTGTGGAACGGGCTGAATATGAGTGATATTTAAATTCTAAAGATTGAGTTCTAAATTATATGCATTGTTCTCCCATGGGTTTGGCTGTCCATGCCTATTTTGTGATTGTTTGTTTTTCATGTTTTGTATGTAACATTTGTTTTAGAATAATCCTCAGAAATGCCCGTATGGCCTGTATGCTGAACAGCTGTCTGGAACAGCTTTCACTTGTCCAAGAGAGACCAATAAGAGGAGGTAAGGTTTGGGAAGGAATATTTCTTATTTAAAAGAAACAGCAAGTATATAAGCCTTACATAACAAATCAACATTGTAACTATCTGTGGGGGTGGGGTGGGGATGGGGGGTTTGTAATGGCATTTTCTGCCCCAACAGGGTGATGCTCACCAGATCAGCATTATAACTATCTGGGAACTTGTCTGTGGGCTATAACAGAGCAGTCAACCCATTATTTAACTGACAGTTACCAGCTGTAGTAGATATGACTGATCGTCTCTATCACTGAAGAATAACCTGGTGTAACAAACCTGCTGTAACAGACATAACTTATCATCTCTGTAGCTGACAATAAGCTGCTGTAATGCGTATAACTTACAGCTGTATCCTCATTGTTGATAACAATAACCAGATGTAACAGACTTTACCAGTCATCTCTCTAACCGACAATAATCCAATCTAACAGATATAACATGATCTCTTTACCTGATAATAAGCATCTGTAACCGACATAACTGATCATCTCTTAAGTTGACAATTACTATCTATAGCAGATTTTTCATCTCTGTAACTGACAGTAACTTACTGTAACACACAAATGGTTATCTATTTATACACATGTATCAATCAATAACAAGATGTCATTAAGAGATTGTGTGATACCCTCTCTTACTGACAATGACCTGTTACAACAGATTACTCAGGATATGTACTGGACAACTGTACTTTAGCAGTGTTTTGATCATTAAACCAATAACTTTATTAAAGAAACCAATATTGAAGTATTGACGTATACAATGTAATTTAACCTAATGATGGCAGTGGGTTTCCTCCCAGGCTCTGTCTTGTTTCCTAGCACCATAATGGTGACCAACATGGTATAAGAGAAATATTGTTGAGTACAGCGTAAAACACCAATCAAATAAACAAATAAATACAATGCACAGTATGCTCGTCTTTGTGTGGAGTGCTTTTGCATAAGACAATATATCTGTGTGATTAGGCACGGTAACTGTTCTCTTCCAAAGTGACAGACTGAATTTTTCATATCTTTTGATTGATGTCTTGCAGTTGGCTATACCGAATTCGGCCATCGGCTATCCATCAGCCATTCAAGCCTCTTGAGAAGGGTGGTCTCACAGATGACTGGTCAGCGGTGGAGCCTAACCCTAATCAGGTCAGTTGGGGACTGTGTCATCTACATGTTCCATCATTAAACTTAAACTTTGGTTATATGTTTGAATTAAATTACAAGGTTTTAAGTAAAGAGACTCAGAAGTTTATACACGGTCATGTGTATTGTAGTGTATATAATGTTAACCAAACATTTCCTTGAAATTATTTCAATAATCTCGGGGGCCTCTGTGGCTCAGTCGGTTAGTGCGCTATCGCAGCACAATGACCAGAAGCCTCCCACCAATGCGGTCGCTGTGAGTTCAAGACCAGCTCATGCTGGCTTCCTCTCCGGCCGTACAAGGGAAGGTCTGCCAGCAACCTGCGGGTGGTCGTGGGTTTCCCCTGGGCTCTGCCCGGTTTCCTCAGACCATAATGCTGGCCGCCGTCGTATAAGTGAAATATTTTTGAGTATGGCGTAAAACACCAATCAAATAAAATAAATAAATAAATTTCAATAATCTCAACCCAAATAGCCTCCATTGACAGATATATGCTTACTTTTTCACATCATCAGTGGACATTTAGAAACCCTTTAGGCCATCAGTGAAAAATTATTTGTTGGGCTTAATATAACCCTATGACCAAAAAATATGGTTTGTTGGAGGTGATTTTAATTTACTCTGTCTGAGGGATTTTAGAGAAATTAAAGTAAAAGACAGTGCATGATCAGATTTAGTTTGTCAAAAAGATTGGAAAATATTGTGTTTATTTCGTTAAAGTATTTTGCTAACAACAATTTTGACAATGGAAATTGACATTTAACCATGCTTTGGTGGCTAACATGAAACGCAGTCATTCTGTGTGAGCTGTAATGTAATTGCTCCAAGCGTGGAACACTCTTGTCACCTGAGACTGTAGTAAGCTGCTGAGCTTGTGGTTGAAACTAAAGTATATATTTAAATTTATAACATGAAATGATCAAGAAACTTACTCCCGCCACAACTCAATGGGGCTGAAAATACTTTGCAGTGTTGTTCACACCTGTACCTTCTATAATTAAATAATGTGATGTCCCTATGTTATTACATGTTACATTGACAGTCAACTCAGAAGATTTATGTAACAGCTTATTAACAGCTGATATCTCCCAGCTCTGGGATTGGTCAATCACTCATAAGCATAAAATGGGTGCCTCCAGATTCCCAGTCGGCAGCCAATTACTCCACACTTCAAGCAAAAATAATTCAGCAACAAATTCGTACAAATTCAAACAGGATTGTGCATTCAGGAGAGACCTTTGTTATTTTTTTAATGAAAAGTGCCTCACTCATGAGCTGTCTTTTACTTTAACATTGAAAGTAAAATACATGTAACCAGAGAAATTCCATCAAAGACCTAACAGAAAATTTAGAGTCAAGTCCATTTTGGAAGGTCGATATTCTTAATGGTAGCTGTATTGCATTAAAAGAGAACATGGTTCCAGAATCGCCCCGTAGTGTTTACTGCCACTTGTATGTTGGAAATTAATTAATCACAGCTACTTCAATTCCATATACAGAAAGAAAGTTGAAGGTTCTGATCCCAAACATTTGACTATATGAAGAAATGTTTTTTTGAAATGTAAATCACAACTCTGCTATCTGAGGGTTCTTTTGAATGAAAGAAATTTGTTTTATAAATATTACTACTTTGTTGCTAAACCATCAAATTCTCCATCTTGGTTTGAACACTCAGCATTTTGGGAACCAAAAGATTTTCTGGAATTCAAAGTTCCCTAGACATACGTAGATATATTGCCCTACCCTTTCTGGATTGAGGCAGTTTCAAGGGTTTCCTATATAGTGACACCTGAGTTTACTTATCTATGTGTCATGTTAATATTCGTGTTTCTGGTACTGAATGTTTTTTTATATTTAACACTGAAGTATGTTTCCTACATTATATTTTCTGGTGTTTGTTTGTTTCAGCTAAGATGGCATCCATTCAGAATTACTCCCCAAATACAGAAAAATGTGGATTTTGTGGAGGTATGAGCTTTTTATGTACTAATATTTAGGTACACAGTAATTTTTGTGCTAAAGATACATTTTGAATAGCCATGTCATGAAAATGTCACTCACCTTATTTCATAGCTTTTAATTTGTGTATGAAAGCCATGACATTGTAACAAATAATACAGGATTATTACATCTGACATCTGAAGTGAAATCATTTAGATGTTTGAGTTTTCTCTTTCTATAATTTACCAGAGGGAAATGCATTGCTTAGAATCATGGGACATTCATGCAATATAAAGAAATAATGTTTGGGAAACTAACATCTGTAACAAGATGTAGTAACTGCAATGATAGGGATATTACAAAACAATGCAAGCTTATAAAAGCATTTCACCCCTTCTCCATCTTCTAATAGGTCTGTCTGTATCTAGCATTCCAAATTAATGTTTCCTCTGTCTTTCCAACTTACAACCACCACCACCTACAATCACCTTCTTGTTAAACACATAACACAGTGAACGCCTCCAGGAAGTAACGATTATCCACACAAGACAGTTGCTGTCTATCCAGACAATGAGGACTTGCCACTGTGCCAGTCAGTATTACACAAGTATGTGTGAATGTAGGCAGAATGTAAGTAGTTACCAGCCTTTGACCAGAAATCTGTGGATTGCCAACCTTGGACCGAGAATCTGTGGATTGCTGGCTTTGGATTAAGGGCCAAAGGGCCAAAGATCTTCGACCAATAGTTTGTCCATATCTGTAAGTCACATGTGGAAAAATCTTTGATAACTTGCCATAGGTAGATGGATTACCCGTGGTGCTCTGGTTTTCCTCAATGCATGAAATATCCACCATCATATAATTGAAAAGCTCCTGAATATGGCGTTAGACGACAATCAGATACATGTATATATAAATATGTGAAGAGTTAATGAAAGGAAACAATAATCAGCCAACAAATACTAAAGGGTCCAATTTCACAAAACATTGAACACTTGTTTGTCTCTATTAATATGCACTGTTAGTGCTGTCTCTCAATAAAGATTTATTTATTGATTTGTTTGGTTGGTGTTTTACACCCTACCCTAGAATGTTTCACTTATATGATGGCAGCCAGCATCATATTGGGAGAAGACCGGGCAGAGCCAAAGGGAAACCCACGACCCTCCACAGGGTACTCCCACTTATGAGCTCAATAAAGATGGCATCATTTATGGGGGAATGTGGTTTTATGAAACTGGCCCCTGATGAGGATATGCATTTACGGTGTGCACTCCATAGTCTGTGTCAGTGAAATATACACTTGAACACATTAGTTAGTTACAGTGTAAGGAAATAATCACAATATGTTATGTATTGACTTGAGAGATAATAACATAAATAAGTAATTGTTATCTTGTCATTGTTTTGCCAGGGTTTGCATACAATCTGCGGGGCGGGGGATGCGAGGAGCAGGAGTGGGATAGCCATCCATATTTACACATGTAACACTCCTATGGAGGACAGGTAAGTTCATTTAGTTTGTGGGCTATACAGATAGCTTTCCCATATGTGATATACATATGTGATGCAATAATTCTGGAAGAGAAGTGATATTCAAAGAACATAAGACACCAGGAAGGGATCAAAGAGCACTGCCAACTGCTCATTGTCACCAAAGCTCTACAAACAGTGAGAACTGGGAAATCTAAAAAGTTCTCTCTCAAGGTCGGAATTAAACCAATGTGTTGTCAAATAGCAGTTGAGAGAGAAAGTCTGCTAGCAGAAAAGTTCATGCCCTGGGTAACAATAGGGAAGTTTCAAGTTGTTGCAGAAGGTAAAAGGAGTTTAGCTGTGTCATGTGACTTGTCAAAAATCTCAGACAACTTTGTTTCTTTTAATTTATGGATCACCTATCTCACCATGTTTGGGAGGCACAAATGACCTCTCCTTCAATCAGGAGCAGCTTAAATTGAAAAACTTCCAGCTCCGTAATTCTTCCGATCGTACATCTAGTCTAAATAACTTTTTTGGAAACTTTGCTTAGACACCCACATTATAGTAAATGTAATCAGAAATAGTTGCCTAACAAGTGGAATGAATCATTCACACAGATCTTTTGTAATGTACAGTTCTTTGTGACCATACAGTTTAAATTACAATGATTTTTCATTATTTTCAGTGTTTTCCATACATATTCATTCCCCAACATAAGCTTATATTTGAGATACATGCATACCCCTCAAATATAAGTTTATGTTAGTGAATAAATTTGTGTTGATTTATTATCCAAAATTATATTTTGACATGATATGCATGTATGTGATTCCGTTTACTGATAAAGGGTAAGCAATAATTGGGTTTCATTTATTTAGTACTAATCCTTGTTATTTCCAGGTGTTTCTACAACTCAGATGGAGATTTCTTAATAGGTAAGCATATAGTGGTTAGTTTTGGAAGTTTGATTGAAGTATGCTTTTGTAGTTATCCTGCATTTTTTAGATTCAATGTTTGTAAACATAAGCTGTGCATACAGGATATGCAAATTTGTTGATTCGCTTACTGTAGTTTGTATGTGGTCAGTTTCATGTTTGAATTTAGTATTTAAGTGCTCTGTGTATCTGTTCAAATAATACTAGTGCACTATTCTGATGTTTAGCAGGAATTGCTGGATGATAGTGTTGTGAATTTAAAAAACCCATCTACCATTGTTACTCTCTAAGCCAGACATAAGTGGAATTATATTTTTTTCTTTGAAAGCAGATTTTGTCAAAAAGTTTGACAAAGGATTGTGATTGTGAGCATCTGGCAGTATCTGACCAGATCTGATTCTGTTTGGGTGGCATACAGTGAACTGTGACTCACAGTAACCATGGTAACTGTGTGGACTGATGTAGTAATGTGACTGTCGTTGGTCTGTTTTAGTCAAAATATGGTTGCTTAGCTCTTTGTGGTATAAACCCGATGGTTCTCTAGTAAGTGAAAAAGTATTTTAAAGAGTTTCAAACACTGATAATAAATGTGAGATGCTGACTGAGTGAGAAATTAATTCAGTAACCGTTGGTACCGTAGTATGTGCTTCTTGCTTCTACAGTTAGACCAATGTATCTGTTGATTGCCAATATATTCTAAGCTTTAACCTCTCTGACTATACATGGGAAGGTCCACCAGCAACCTGTGGATGGTCGTGGGTTTCCTCCGGGCTCTACCTGGTTTCTTCCCACCATAGTGCTGGTCATCGTTGTATAAGTGAAATATTCTTTAGTACAGTATAAAACACGAATCAAATAAATAAATCAGATAAATCTAAGCTGTAAGACTGACACTGTAAAAGAGTATAAGATTAACTCTGAAGAACTCTAGGGCTTTAATTTTGATAAATCTACAATTCGGCTTATGTACATGTGTGCGGTCATCAGAACATCATTTCCAAAATGAAAGCCTTGACTGTAGTCAGAGTTATATACTTCTACTCTAATATGGGAAACTAATCAGTGGATCCAACAGGGTAGGGAAAATACACAGCACAGAATACAAACTCCACGACAACACATGGGACAGTTGTCTATATCTGTTAGATTCCGTTAGTGGTTCTGAAGATTTTTAAAAATAACTAAAGATGTCCATTTTGTATTGACCCCCCCTCCCTCCCCACAGTACGTTTTCTTTTAGTTTTTGTTTTCCATTTTTATGTTGCCATTTGTCCTCTGATTCTGAATTACCGCTTTTTTTCTGCTCCGTGAATCTTTCAGCCAATAACTTGGGGTTTCACTTCATTACATAGATATATATTCCCTTCTGTATGCATCGGACAGCCATAATTGTTGGACAGTTCAAGTTGTTTGTAGAGGACACACCTGTCGGTACTGAAGATGGCTTTCAGCGATCAGCTTTGTACTTTCTTCAGTTCAACAGGACTATAAAGGTGTATACTGTTAAGGCATTGATTAGTGGCAATCTGTCCTTATCAGAGGTGAAATATGTCACTTGCTGTCATTGTCATTCATACAGAGGCTTTACTGTGTGACAATACTTAAATCTGTGTAACTTATCATTCACACAGAGACTTTACTGTGTGACAATACATAAATCAGTGTAACTTATCATTCATACAGAGACTTTACTGTGTGACAATACTTAAATCTGTGTAACTTATCATTCACACAGAGACTTTACTGTGTGACAATACATAAATCAGTGTAACTTGTCATTCATACAGAGACTTTACTGTGTGACAATACACAAATCACTGTAACTTGTCATTCATACAGAGACTTTACTGTGTGACAATACACAAATCAGTGTAACTTGAGGCCATCTACCTTTGGCACTTGCTGGTTCTAAAGGTCTCCCCTAGCCACATCTGACGGACCAGGTGTTGGAATGAAGCCCCTAGTTCAGCTGTAGCTCTAAGTCAGGAGGTTTGTCTGGTATTCTACCCAGCTTCCTCTTCCCATAAATTACCACCTAGTCACATAGCTCCAGACAAAATACTCTCGCAGAGAATATTGTAAAGCTCCAAACCCAGTCTGAATCAATCTCTATTTGAGTGCTGCTTTTGTTCAGCTTATATACCAAGGTATGTTATAATAATAAGAAGAATTTTGATTTCTTACTGAGTTGTCCATAATACAAGTATGCTGGGTGGTTAACAAGATGAAAATAAAGAGTCTACATCATGTATTTGACGGATGCACTCACATGCAGCTTTACATGATACATCACAGTGAAATAAGTTGTTCAGTTAGGGTTATGACAAATTAGTTGGTATGTAATCCATCTCACAAGCCTGTTGGGACACTCTGATACATTAAACATGATATATGAGCAAAGGGCCTTTGTGTTGGCCTACAGAAAAAATTAAAAAGATAACACCTTGGCCTATCCTGCAGGCAATGTTGTTAGATAACAATGGTGCACTATCTACATGTTACAGATAGCACAGTTGAGAGAGAAGATGAGAGAACTGATCTCAGGACTCAGTCCCACATGTCAAGTGCAAGATTTCCAACAAAAAATAATGAGTACTTTAAAATAATTTTTAATTACACCTTAGGATTATAGAAATTAGATATTGTACACCATAGTGTGTTTGTATTGATGATCTCTGAAACCTAACTTACCTTGTTTCCAGGGTTAATCGTTGCTGAAGTCATATTGTTGCACATGCTGTGTTCACACCACAGGTATGATAATGTTGTTGTTGCAGCAGTCTGACCCCAGGACTATTTAGTAGTGTTTATTTCTCTGTTGTGGCTTGTCTCCTCAGTAAGAGGTCAAATTGATTGAACTTGAAGAATCAGGCTTTCATGATGTAGTATACATGTATAGCTGGGTCTATTATGAAAGAAGCAGTAGTTACCGCTGAATTCGCCCATATCTGTTACAGTGCACTGCTTTGTCTCTTGTGAAACCATTAACATAAATTACTGTATGATACAAAAAAAATTCAACTTGAAGGCAGTTGAGGTAAATCCGCACACAGTGAACCAGTTAAATGCAAATCTGTGTCAGTTTCTCTCCCTCTCTCTCTCTGTCTCTCTCTCTCTCTTTCTCGTCTGACCTATTTTATAGTGAGACAATAAGTACAGGAGGAGCCAAGCAGTGGGTTGGCATACACTGTATTGCCAGAGAATTTGCATCCTGTTTATATTTGCATTTGTACATGTACTGAGTTTTACAGAGGCTTGACCTGTATGTCTCTTAGGTTAGCTAATGCAGGGGTCATTAAGTACATATACTTGCATATTATTACACATAAAGGAAAGCTGATGATGTACTTACATAAGTGACATCCTTGTGTGTAAGAAAAACTTATAATTGAAAGCTGGGGATTTACATATAGATGTATGCACAAATTAGAGTCCTTGAATTCAAATTCCAATGTAAATATTTATGTGTATGATACATCAGTTTATAATTCGTTTGAATTGATCATTATTGTTTTGGAAAATAGGACACTGGCTATCAAATTAAGTGGTGATTACAGTAGTGAATAGTCATCAGTGATTAATGATAAAATCAAGACCTATTATCCTCTACCAGTAATAGGGTGGCCTTCACTGAATTATCTGTCTTATTTCTGGGTAATGTAAGCAGTCATGTAACACGAGATTAGCTTTTTAGGCGTGACGCTGCGAAAAGTAAGACTTCGTCCATCCGTAGATTATGTCTGATCAAAGTAAAATGTATCGAGTTTGCCAAAGATGTATGTTGTACGGTGTTTAATTTTCAAAAATTTTACAGTACTGATTTACCCTGTTAATGGGTTTCTCTAAGATGAAGTAAGGTTGTCAAAGTTATTCTGGTGTCAGAAAATACGGTAAGGAGTCAAATTTCAGTCAAAGAGAAGATGATAATTAACTGACTGCATAATTGTAAGAGCAGATATTTGATCAAAAAAATGTAATAATTTCTTTTCTTAAGGTTGTAAGTTTTAGTTTTGGTGGTGATAAACACTTACAACTGCCGATGAAGGGTCATTGTATGTAGGAAGTAAGATGTGATATTTTTACACTAGGCCAATCCTGATATGTACAAATGTAAGGTTTACCAAAGACAACATGTTACGGATTACTACCCTGTTAATGCTAATGGGAGTAGTACCAAATGACTTGTCTTCTTTCAGTCATGAAATAGGGCAATGTGTAACTTCCTGGCTAGTTTGGAAGTGTGGGTTATCTTCAGATAGTGACATCGTGTTTATTTATTTTATTTTTTTTAATGCACCGAACATTTGTACAAGAAATTAAGAATAGAGAACATAATCAGTACCCCAATGGTAAACAAAGAAACATCTAAAAAAAAAAAGAATATGCATGTGCATAGAGGACTTTACATACAACTAAGTCCATACGCTACTGGACACCTAAATGTACAATTCCATATACTTAGAGATTATCGTAACAGTGTGTGATCTGTGATGATGTATCAGCTCAAGTTGTCTGTCTGTTGCCTGTCGCATCAACTGAATTCGAAAAGCGAGACTGATGCGACAGAGCGACCTCAGACAATGTCATTCCTTCCTTAGGCCTTCGAAACATTTTGTATATTGTGAGCTATAGTATATACAAGGAAAGCTGATGGTGTATGTTCACAACATACAGTATATAGCAATGTAATTTTTACTTTCAAACTTTTGTTTTCTTTAATTGTGTTTTACATAACTTTGTTGCACTTCATTTGTTTCTTTATTTCTTTGTTCACATATATGCTATTGTATTGATTATTATTCCTTATAACTCTACTAGTGCATTGTTGTAGAACTGTATATACCCAAATTCTTCAACCTTTTCAACTACTGCTTAAAGCAATATTTCAATATTTTCTTGGAGAACTGTAGGGTGTAGAGAAATAATTCTTATAGTTTTAGGAAACCTATACATCTGGTGACACAAACAAATTACATCTGGCTTTATTTTTGCAATAACTGTATGTATGAATTACCCTTTAAAACTGCATTTACTGATTGAAAATGTTGAAGATTTACAGTATATGTAAATCTTAATTAGCAGCAAATCTATTAAATGATAATTACAAGGTTACACTTTCAGTTACAAATTGCTGGATTGAATCAGAAGATTCATTTAAATGCAACTTAACCATTCTTCTGTCCGGTTTTGGTACTAGGGCAAATGATGCCCCAAAATGCCTGAATAGCGACTGGCTATATGCTATGTATCAGTAGAGCTGGTAGTTTATCCCCGTACATGGCTACACACACTTCTGTGACAAATCAGACTGTATTCAGGTTGATATAATTAAACTCAATCATAACTCTTTCATTTCATTCACACATTATGTAGTGGTTAGCTGACGTACCAGGTACCTGCCCTGAGGTATTTTTATTGCACTTCTTCATTGGCTGTGGGAGGTGTAGCTGTTGATGAGTCAATTGATCTTCCTTATTCGTCTTTCCGAGGGCTGATCTGTAATTTTGGAGAATGTGAAAATGTATCAAAATAACTGATTAAGTTCTGTGCTCTAAATAAATGGTTGAATAATTAAAGATTAAGGCCAAGCACATTGGCAGTATTTCAGCCTAACTGTGGTGAGTCCAGTTGTTAGAACTTGGGGAAACAGTTGGTTTTCGACTTGAGAGTGATAACATCCTAACTCAGGGTAGATATGACACAGATGCTTGTGTAACCAACTGGATCAGCCAGCAACCTGGGGATGGTCGTGAGTTTCCTGCAGGCTGTACCTGGCTTCCTCCCATCATAATGCTGTCCACCATCGTATTTATATTCTTGATTACACTATAAAACACCAATCAAATAAATAAAAAAATGTTCCCAGCTGAAATCAACAAAAATCAGTTAAAATGCAGAAAGCTTGTTTCATGATTTTATAGAACTGTCTTTTAAATTTATAACTACAGCATAACCAGCAATGCTGTCCAAAAAAATTTGAATCACGGAAAAAACTGTCTCACAGTATGCACTTGTGAACTATTGAGCCAAAATTTCTGATGATGTTACTTTCTGTTTATGCCAAGCTGGCCAAGAATGCTGAAGTCCTACTCTTTTCTCAGGGTAAATTTTGTGGATAAAGTTGTTATGCAAATCAGATGAGTTCAGGCGATCAAGACGGAAAAGAATTGTATTATTGAATGTTGGGTTATTTTGGGTGATATTTAATAGCTAAGCGTAGCCCTAAAAAACATCAAGCCTTTTTCAATGAAATGACAAATTCAAATCCATTTCTTGCTCAGATCTCCTGCTGGTGTAAAGTGAAGAGTAGTAGTGTGACCACATGTGACCTCATCTTTAAGGTCATATCCAACAATAGCCAACTGTTGACCTTGGCCTGACTTGACCAGTCACAGTGGACTGGGAGCAGTGAAGCAGAACTTGCTGTGGACTGTAACAGATGTCTTCAGTACTGTGGCAGCAGAGCATGAAAAGAACTCAGATTCATGGATGAATCGAATACTCAGTTACAAAGAAACAGAAATTTATTGTCCATTCGTGGAAAGAATATTTGCATGTGATAAGCCTTGCACCCTATAGGCTTAGCTCAATGAAGACCCAAAGATACCATATTATATACAGCAGAATTACTTAAAACTACAAATAGGTGGTGTGAAAAAAAGGAAAAAAATGAAAAGATATGAAATTATACCAGGAGTCTAGCTTGAACTGTTGCCAGGTGACTTAAATGCAGTGAAGTGATGCATGTATTGTTCTTTTATTTTTGTTTTTGGTGCTCAGGAGTCTGGTTTTCATTGTTTAATAATTGCAAAGAAGATAAGACTGTTGCCTAAAGTGTATGCATGATAATATGGCTTGTAGTCTGTAACAGAGCAACTCCTCCCGCAAGGTTTGTTTACTTGTAAATTCCAGTGCTTCTTTTTTTTAATTACCGGTAAAGGACTTACAGAACAAAAAAAAATTTGAATAATTCCAGTGTAAACTATGTTGCATTCAGATGTAGTGAGATGTGTAGATCTAAATGTGCTGCTACACATTGAATTATTGCTACATTAAACTGTGGTAATTGAAATATTTTACTGCCGTTGAATATAAAGTAATGTGAAATGTTGATCTTTTAGTCCCCCAGCAAGGTGGCCTATGCATCACAACAGAATTTGGGAAGATCCAAGTTGATCCCAATGAGATCTGTGTAATTCAGGTAAGATGACATGGGACCGGTTTGACTTGTGCAATTTTGAAAATAGTTCTAACTAAGGCAGTTCTCACCAATTTGACTGTAGCTGTATGGTAGAAGAATCGCCATGGTTACATGAATCGCCATGGTTACATGGAAAGGTGCAGTGTTTTCCTTCCAATCAAGATCCCAGGTTTAAAAGAAAAGTAGAGCCAAATGAACATTATATATCACCAGAAAGGTGTGACTTTGCTAATTTCAAATTTACATTCCAGTGTGTAATGCAAGCTTTAAAAATCACTTTAATGATGATAAAATGTAGTAGCAATGTCAGTCAGATTGAAGGTAGACATATTTAGGGGATTTCCTGAGTTGTCTGCATTTAGATGAGTGTTTCGGGTTTGAAGTCTTGTTGGTAAAGGTAAAAATATTCCCATTGTATCATATGACTTGTATAAAATGTTAGGCAAGGATTGATGACTCTGTTTTACTGATCTCCTATTTCACAGTGTTCAGGAGGCACAAAATGACATTTCCTTCCTTCAGGAAATTGTCAAGTTCACAAACTTCCAGCTCTTCATTTTTCACTGTAGTTCATCCAGTCTAAATAACTTGTTGTCACATTTTTTAAGACACTCGTGTTGAAGTAAATCTACTCACAAATAGTTGCCTAACATTTTTGTTAAGTCACTTGGTACAGCAGGACTTTTCTTACCTTTGGTGATAAAAAAGTTCGAACTCAAAACTCTCCTATTGGGCTGTGTGGTACACTCCTGTAATGAATCTGTGGACTGTGAAATAATTGGCTAGTTCTATATATGGCATGGCTGTTTGCCCTATAAGATTATACGCATGGTCATTTCCAAGAGCTCTCAAATGTTTTCATTGTATGGTGGGTTTTTACGGGCGATATTGATAATGTGGTTCACCAGTGATGTCACGTCGACTATTCTATGCCCCTAAAGCAGAGGTATAATTCATACTAGCGTTTTCATTCACAGGCAAACATTACTGGAATACTCTTCACAAGAACTTTATTCAGAGCTGAGCATAAAGGTACACAAAGGGTTGTGTAACATCCCTGGTGAACCACATTATCCATATGGCCCATAAACCCACCATACAATCAAAATATTTGACTGTGTTCAGTTTTGTGAAAAAAAAAAATCCGAAAAAATGAATGGAGGTATTTTCAGATACAGTTTTCCATGGTCTTTTCACTCACCATAACTTCATATTTGTGTTGTCTTTCCCTTTAATACATACTTGAAAAGAACAATGTCAGACATTTCTGGTCATACAGGTGCATGAAGGTTATACGACTTTTTCAATGACTCTATGAAGAACTTGTCATGGAGGTGAAATATTCTTTGTACATGAAGAAAGCAGCTAACTAACGTAACAAATTACTAGAGATGTGCCATTTGCAAGCTTTTAAAGTTTAAGGTGATTCACACTTGATCCTATGTTTCCCGTCACTGCCTGCATGTCTTTTCACCAACACCCCCAGCACTTTTCCAACATATTATGACAGGAAACAAGGATCAAGTGTCATAGGCCTAACAGACATCTACTCACACTTCTGTAGACCTTATTTAAATACTAGTATATAGGCCTACATATATTTTTTTGTGAAAGTTTTTTGTAAAAGTGTGATCTGTTTCATATACTGTTCTCTAATTATCACTACATAACGAACTATTAATTACTTTCACAGCAAGGTATGCGTTTTAGTGTAAGTGTGAAAGCAGAAAGTCGAGGGTATATTTTGGAGGTATACAGTGGCCATTTCCAACTTCCCAACCTTGGACCTATTGGTATGTTTACCTAGCTGTCTGTATTAAGTTCTTGATGTTCCTGGGTGGGGACCTCCGTGGCTCAGTCAGTTAGCACGCTATCGCAGCACAATAACCCGAAGGCTCCCACCAATGCGGTCGCTGTGAGTTCAAGACCAGCTCATGCTGACTTCCTGTCCGGCCGTACGTGGGAAGGTCTGCCAGCAACCTGCGGATGGTCGTGGGTTTCCTCCGGGCTCTGCCCAGTTTCCTCCCACCATAATGCTGGCCGCCATGGTATAAGGGAAATATTCTTGAGTACGACGTAAAACACCAATCAAATAAATAAATAAATAAATGTGAATGGGTAAAGTTTTGTGAGGTACTACCAACATTCATAACTACTAAGCTCGGAACACAGTCTGCTCTCTCCTCACAAATTATACAGATACATGCGAGTGGAATATTAGGAGGTTTTTAATATTAATGTTGGTTGAGGCTGTTTTGTTGATTTGCATCTGTGAATTGTAGTGTAACATGACCAAACTGAAAATCCCTTTGTACTTGAATTTTTCAACATATTTGTAATGTATCAGTACCAGTTAAAGAAATTTAACCAGTTGTGAAGATTTTACCCCCTGAGTGGTTTTTAATAATTGTTATTTTTATGCACGTGTATATAGCAATAGCATGGATTTGCATCATTATGCTGCACAGTGGCGTGGCTATCACAGACTGACTACAACATATCTTGGGCACCGCATTTGCATTTCACCCATGTACATGTAACCTCTTAGGAGAGAAGACCATTTAATCGTTCAATGTAATAGAAACTGAGAGAACTTTATTCATGTGTCAGTAACTTTCAATTGTGTGATTGGTTTTTACTTATTATCAATGTACATACATTCAGTCATTGCTGCACCGAAGGTAATTTTGGTTCCAGTTTCCTCAGCATTTGGTAAATTTTGTGATTCACCTGATCAGTTGACAGCTCTGTGAGATAGTCAACAAAATCAATTTTTTCTGATTGTGACATTTCAGGAGCCAATGGTCTGGCCAACCCACGTGACTTCCTCACCCCTGTGGCCTGGTATGAAGACAGAGATGTTCCCAATTACACTGTCATCAGCAAATTTCAGGGACGGCTGTTCTCTGCCAAACAGGTATCTTGGACAAATTCACTGAATATATGTCGAGATTTATTTATACAGTGTGATTTGGGGCCTGCGTGCCTGAGGGGGTCGGCGCGCTAGTGCAGCTTAATGATCCCGGTGCCTCTCACCCTTGCGGTTGCTGTGAGTTCAAGTTTAGCTCATGCTGACTTCCTCTTATGTTTTGTTACACATTTTTAAGTGGGGCCTCCTATCAATGCGGTCCCTGTGAGTTCAAGTCCAGCTCATTCCTCTCCGGCCGTACGTGGGAAGGTCTGCCAGCAACCTGCGGATGGTTATGGGTTTCCCCAGGGCTCTGCCCGGTTTCCTCCCACCATATTGCTGGCCACCATAGTATAAGTGAAATATTCTTGAGTACGGCGTAAAACACCAATCAAATAAATAAATAAAAATTTTTAGGTATTTTCTTCAGAACAGACATTCAAGCAGATACTAATAACCCTTTCTTCAGTAAAAGACTGTTTCTTCATGGGTATGCCTGGGGGGTGGTAGGAACCTGTACTTAGAAAAGTTTCCTTGATTCAGCTGTGTTTCGTTTTTTTAGCTTTTATATACTTTCCTGTCCTCATGTATTAATGTGAAATGATACTGGGTCAAACTAATAATCACACACTTGTGAAAAGCCCATTATATATGTGAAAACTTCCTTGCAGAACCATTCCCCATTTGATGTAGTGGCCTGGCATGGGAACTATGCTCCTTACAAGTACAACCTCAGTAACTTCATGACAATCAACTGTGTGGCTTTTGATCATGCCGTAAGTATAAAAAATCACCTAAAGCCAGTGTGTATACATAATAAAAAACAACAACAAAACACCGCGATTGTCATAAATAAAGTTTATCCATCAATCCAGTAAATACCTTAGGAGGTAGATCCATGTGTTTGCCAGCTGTTCTGTCAAGTGGAACACAACAGCATTTACAGTTGACCTCATGCAATCATGACCCTAATCAGCTCTAGGTCGGTCATGTCAAGTAGGCAGTACATGTACTTGTTAATCATGGATGTCGTCCTTAAATATGAAAGTCAACCAGACAATGAAGTAAAGCATCAGAGAAGACCATCTCCAAAAGTGCTTTCACATTTTTTTACTGATTTAAATGCATTTAAATATTTGGATTGTAACTTGGGCTTTATGGACCAAATTGATCACTTGTTTAAAATGTTGTCACATATCGAATCTACAGCTTTGCACATATATTACTGACATGGTGTGAATACTTCCTTTTAAATTTTGTCTTGTCTCAGTGGTGTTAACTTGACCAAGATTTGACAGATGATCTTAGTTATCATGGTACAAATGCTTTGCTTCAGGTTTTCATTTTTTAGCAAATTTTATCGTCATTTTACGATATTTTAATCGTTTTTGAAAGAGAGTGCTAAACTTTTTTTGTGGTTCTCAAGTAAAATGAATTCGTCATTTGTGAATTTTAGGTCATTTTCGTTTCATACACAGGACCCGTCGATATTCACTGTGTTAACCTGTCCGTCTTTGAAACCGGGCGTGGCAGTGGCAGACTTTGTCATTTTCCCTCCCAGATGGTCAGTTCAGGAGCACACATTCAGACCACCTTACTATCACAGTAAGTAGGATCCATGACTGAATTGAAGACTGCAGTTCAAGCCAGTCCCCAGTTAGTCTTAACTGTGTCATCCAGTGAAATTTTTCAGTACAAACCTTTTGTCACTTGTTGTTCCCATCGAAATCCAAGTTGTTTGATTGCATGACCGTAAGTCTTCAGTACAACAAACATAGACTGATACTCTGGTCACATGTAGCATTTGATTGTTCAGAAAGTGTTACATGTAGTTAATCTAAAAGCAAATTACCCACCGAGTCAAGGGTTACGACCTCAGTACAGTATAGCGAGATTGTTCTGCCTTGTACCCTTTATGTATTTTCCTGACAGCCATGTTGAAGGTCACATGTTGGTATGATGTAAAGCATGTAGCAAATAAAACCAAGCATTGAACTGGGAATTTGTACACCCATACACTCTCAGTGTTTCAGTTAACAGTGCTCATGGGTTTAATTGCACAGTTTGACATTCAATGAATACCACTTCTCTTCCACTATTATGACATGTATCTCTACGTCAGAAGTGGGAAAGTTCCTCAGTAACTTACCAAGGGTGTGTGGTTTATGCCAGGCACTCTGGTTTTCTCTGTGCATAAAACTGACTCATAAGTAAAAGAATGTCTGAGTATGGCATTAAAGAGCAATGAAATAAATAATTCAAATAATTGTCCACTGTCCTGGTTGATCATGTTATTTGATTATCCGTTTGCGGTAAAGCGTTAAACAATGAAATAAATTGTATCAGTGTGTGACTAGCTGTAAGATATTTATGAAAAAGGAGGGACGCTTGCAATAATGACTGAGATAAATGGGGTTTGTCTTTCAGGGAACTGTATGAGTGAGTTTATGGGACTAATTTATGGATCATATGAAGCCAAGGTTTGTACCTGCTGTACACATATATATACAAATACCTTCTAATGTCTAAAGCTATGTAGGCCTTATAGTGAAAAAACAAGAATGTTTTGACTATAACTGCATGTGTATGTGTTTGTACTGGGATAAAATTAATGGTGAGAGATTCTTTCCCTCGCTACAGTTTTAAAATAGTTAATCAATTTTTCAAATACCCTATTAGCCCCTGCATTATAACGTTTTCAGGAAGAAGGTTTCCGCCCAGGGGGTGCCACCTTGCACAGCATGATGACCCCACATGGCCCTGATGCAACCTGCTTTGAGAAGGCCTCCACGGATGACCTGCAGGCAGTCAAGATAGCAGAGGGTACCATGGTAAGGGTAGATAAGGAAAATAATAACTCAGTGAATTCATAAATAACTGTAGAGTATTGAAAATTTCATGGTAAAATTGATTTGAAACACCATTCAAAATAAAATATTTAATAGGTAGTTGGATGGATTATGTTTCACTATTCACTATAAACTTCTCTATGACTACTTTTATCATTCTGCAGTCAAAGAAGGGTGTAAAGTCTATTACTTGCAATAGCGTCTGCTCTGCTGAGCATGTTTTATGGAGGCAGCACTCAATATAGCAGCTAGGAAACCATTCTGCTCCAAGGAGATAAAAGTAGCATAGTAATAATTAATAAGCCTAGTAGAGTCTATTATGCTACTGTGGTTGGCAGGGTTTTATGTTTGCTGTCTTTAGCAAGATATTTCAGTAATTTAGCATTAGATTTTGACTGCTCCGCTACTTTTAAAAGGAAAAACTGATGTGTGTAAATAAATATTGAAAGTCTCTCAAAAAAAAAAAATACAGGATCATAAATGATAGTGATTTGTTGTTTACAGGCCTTCATGTTTGAGTCCAGTTTCAGCATGGCTGTGACTGAGTGGGGCAACTCCACCTGCGAGGCTGTTGATGAGAACTACTACCAGTGCTGGCAGCCTCTCAAGAAACAGTTTGATCCCAACTGGAAGAAGTCAGAGGCCTCCAAAGGTTAGGATGAATTACTGCTGGAGTCTTGCCTCATTCGGCAAAATTTCTGTGGGGATGATTCCATAAAGCAAGTTTTGACTTAAGTCAAAACCTTTAAACTCAATTTTACAACTTATTTGATACTTCCTGGTTTTGAAATTTGTGTCACATCTGCATTGGTATGATATACGTGTACCACCCATACCTTTATTATAATATTTCAAGAATGTTTAATTTTAGTTAAGTTTTAAAAGGTTTACTTAATTACAAAATTGCTTTGTTGAATGGGTCCCAGGTCTCACAGTAACTGATCGGCATCTTCAGATGACCAGTTGGCTCATTAACTTGATTCTTGGTCTCGTTTGTCAGTTGTAGATTTATGGCATACTCATGTTTTGACTGTCGCATAGTCAGTTTTAAGAATCAAGAAAACTAAATAAATGTATACTACTATAGGCGTTCGGCCTGTATGTCTGATTTGTTACTGTATACGATGAAAGAGTTATCTGGGATAGAGATAAAGTTATTCAAAGGCCATTCATTTATACAATTTTATATGTCAAGACACAATCAGTCTTGAGTGACCTGGAGAGCTACCAATGCTACTTGTAGTAATTAACCTATAATTTTAAAACTGATTTATGACCACTTGACCAATTATAGCATTCGATCGGTGAAAACTTTGTAGCAGAAAGTGTGATTTTATTCAAAAAATTTTATTCAAAAGGAAATTTTAAATGTGTGATGCATATTTAATTGTTATGGTAAAATAGACAATCTTTGAATAATATCTGTTAATTGGTATGGATGTTTCAGAAAACATTTTCATGGTTTCTGTTCACAGATTCTTCGGAGAGAAAAACCTACACATTTTAGACAGGCATCTTAGTATACAGGATTGTCAAGTGACCACGAGTCCACCTGTCCGAAGACTTGCTGTCAGTCTTCATCCAGATTCCATGTCTCATGTGGAATCTCAGGCAGCTTGCTATTAAGTTTAGCACACAAACTGCATAATTCACAAAATATTTTCTCAATCAGAGCTAAGTATTTCTGCATGAAGAAACTTGCAACAATCTAGTCGCCACAGTATTATTATTGACTGTAATTGGAAACTTTATGTTGTAATGGTTGATTATCGTATGGAAGTTCCTTTTCTTTGGAAAAAAAAAAGGTAAACGGAACAAGTTGCGTGAAAATTGCCGGAGCCGCAGACACATGCATGTAAATCGCTGAAAACAATCTACAAAGGAGATAATGAGAAATTTGATGTGCAGAAATAATATGCAACAAATACATGTATGCACGAGTATTTTTGAAACGGGTTTCTAATGAATTGTGTTTGGAATAAAAAAACTTGAAGTATCGACATGCAGTTATTGCATCCAGTATCATCAGCCTTTCCAGAGCACATCATGTGATCTTAATCTCAAAATAGTGATAATAAAGTCTAACATCATTTATATATATATATATATATATATATACACACACCTGTATATACATGTACATGTTTCCTTCAAAACTCACGTAGAGTGTATGGTTCATGTATGGTGTTATTGTGTTGAGAGTATCAGTTGTCATGGCATAGATTCGTTTTGGGGAGATGATTTCTTTATTACCAATAAATTGAAGTGCATATCTTGCCGTGTAGTTTTGATGAAAAAATATGGCAAGGTATGATTCTCCCTTTGAATCATAAAGTTTGAATGTAAAGCATATTATACAAGTCTAGTGCCTTCCCTTCTTTTTGAGGTCATTTACATATTCCAGAATATATTTTATCAGATCGTGGTGAATGGGTATTAATTGGTGCTTTGTGTAAAATGTTGAAATGAAATTTCTGTGTTTTGTGGTGTTCAGTTATGTGATACCTCCAATGCAATATCCAGGTGCTGTCAATGATGTAACATACAGTGTGTTCTTATACTCTATTATTAAGACTCTTTTTAGCTTTCTGTCAGTAAATACACGAATGTTGCGAAGGAGAAATGAAGCACAGGTTGCCGTATCATTTAATGATGACGTGATTTCATCTCTCTGACTAAGCCTGATAGTCCTGACCTCCTCCATTATTTTCTCAGTATGTTCAGTTAAATCTGTCAAACATCAAGAAATAAATTACTGTTTTTCATGTAGTCACCTCAAGGCCTTAAAGTTAAATATCGCTTTTGTTATTACTTTTGATATAACACCCCCAAACACTTTATTTTTATGAAGTTCCAATCTGAGCTCATTGGGATGACGTAATAATACAAAGTCTAGTCAAAAGGAGAGTTTCAAGATCAAACTCTTTTATCGCTAAAGGTAAGAAAAGCCCTACTGTACCATGTGGCCTGTCAAAAATGTCAGGCAACTATTTATGATTACATTTACTATAACGTGGGTCTCTACGAAAAGTTTCAAAACAACTAACTGAGACTAGACGTGCGATAGGGAAACTGAGCAGCTGGAAGTTTGTTAATTTCGTACCTCCCTAACACGGCAAGGCAGGTGATCGGTAAATTAAATCATAAAAATTGCCTAACATTTTTGACAAGTGACATGACACATGGCACGAAGTAAAAGGCAAGCACACGTACATACATACTTCACTGCAAAATTTGCAAAGATGTCTTAGTCTTTAGTAATGAACTGCAAACAGTTTTTACAATTCCCTTGACGTTCAAGATTCTAAGGACCAGATCAACATATGCTATTGTTGACTGGTTGTTTTAAAATATGCAAGTTTGTATCTCAGTAACCATGGACTGTTCTGTTGCATTCTTCCCTATTTCAGTATCATAATGTCAGTAGGTTATTATTTGGTGACCATGAGATGTTACATTGTCTAAAACCATTGTTTAGAGGAGGAATGAATGAATGATTATGGCTTAACGCCACATCGGCAATATCTCAGCCATATCGTGGCGAGGATGTTTAGCCTTTGTGACTGAACGTTTAGAGTTTAGCATTCAAGCACGACGCAATGACTCATGAGCCATTTTTTGATTGCTCATGCTGGCTTCCACTCCTGCCATACTCGGGATGGTCTGCCAGCAATCCGCAGATGGTCAGGGGTTTCCTCTGGAGCTCTGTCCAGTTTCCTCCAACCATAATGCTGGTTGCTATTGTATAATTGAAATATTCTTAACTCCAATCAAATAAATAAATAAATAAATAAATAAATAATTGCTTGGTGCAAATTAGACTGTGACATCAGTCTAATGACATTGCTCTGTGTTCTTTGTTTTGGTCAAGCTCCAGATCCCAGTACATATATATATATATATGCTGCGGTTACGGATGAATGAATGAATTTTGTTTGAAAGAAAAAGTCAAGTAAGGGGAGATAGATTTGAGCTCTTGAGTTATCCTAGAGAATCAGATAAATGCTCCATCATCCGCTGACCATTTGTTCATGATTGTTATAAAGGATATATATCCATAAGTATATATAAACGTGTGTATGTTGACTTTCATATTTGCTGTGATTTATATCCCAGAAGGTAATTATATAAAGGACACATTTTTTGCTTTGTGGTGCATAGATACTAGGTGTTACGAAGTAAGTCTATAAAGGGAATGAGAATCAACACTGATTGGCTGACAGTGGAGAAAGGGTTCCCTGGGTTAAGCCCTGCAACCCTGATCACGCTTGAATAAATCTGCCATAGCTAAAATTCAACTCACTTTACGCTAGTTTTGGCCATCTCACACATCAGCCAATCAGAATCCATTTAAATATCACTTTATAGATTTCAGTATTTTATTGTATCTGTTATCAGCTGATACGTGATATGAGTGTATGGCTGCTAGGATTAAATGGACATTAAAGTGAGGTGAAATGCATTCGTATAAAGTATTTTAGACTGTAAAACATTTTTTTCCTCTTCTTTTTTTTTATTGCAGTGAATAAATTTTATTTTTGAAATGTATATGTTGACATGGTTGAAATGCTTCCAGTATCTGATCTGTCATTTTTTGCTGTAAGTTTGTTCATGTCATTACATATTGCCAAAAAATCATAAAAACTATATTTCTTTTATTTTTTAAAGAAATTTATCTTAGGTATTTCTCAGTTTGAAGAAGTACAAGTTTATTTTAATATCCCAATCTTAAATTCCAACACCCCCAAGGTTACAGGTGTCTAGCTGTACTATATTGGACAGGCATGAATTTTCGTTGAGGCTTATGTGTGCATAGGGTTTTGGGACAATTAATATTATTGTGTACGAAATAAAGCTGTTTGCTATCCATGTGCAGTGTTTCAATAGCCCCATAATGTCAAGAACAATTTGTCTGAAGTCAGAGTTTTTCAATAAACCTTGAATGTGGCAAAGAATAGTGTTGACAAAATCATTGTCAGTTTATATTCCATATATTGGTCTGTGTCTTATTGATACGGTTTTTGACATGGTACGACCCTGCTGAGTCTTGTACACACATCTCATCAGGGTCATGTCATACCTTCTGATTAAAATCTTGATGAATGTTAAATCTTATTATGGGGCTTCTGTGGCTCAGTTGATTAGTGCGCTAGCGCATTGTAATGACCCAGAAGCCTCCCACCAATGTCATGTCATACCTCCTGATTGACTCTTAATGAATCATAAATCTTATTAGGCGTCCTAATACCTTTGTGGTTCAGTTGGTTTGTGTGCTAGCGCAGCGTAGTGACCTAGAAGCCTGCCACCAATGCGGTGGCTGTGAGTTCAAGCACTGCTCATGCTGGCTTCCTCTCCAGTTGTATGTAGGAAGATCTGCCAGCAACCTGCAGATGGTTGTGGGTTTTCCCCTGGGCTCTGCTCGGTTTCCTCCCACCATAATGCTGGCTGCCATGGTATAAGTGAAATATTCTTGACTGCGGCATAAAACACCAATCAAATAACTAAATAAATCTCATTATCCCACAAACCATATTACCTGTAGTTCTTATATATTCTTGTAGTTCTTGTATATTACTTGCTCTTCCATTTGGAAAGTTAAAGAAACAAAAAAGAAAAACTGAAGTCCGGTCGCCTATACTGTGTTGTACAATACAGTACAATCCCGAGTCCGGTCATACCGAAGACTTTAAAAATGGTACTTGTAGCAGCCTCACTTGGTGCTCAGCTGGTTGGCGCTGTGTCAAGAGTTCAGGTGAGCACAATATACATCCAAACAAATAAATTCATTTATCACGTATAAACAAATAGCAGCAGTGTGATCAAGGGTATAAACTGTGAAGGAAAGTACTTCATGGGTTCTGATGAAAAGTAGACATAAAACAATGAGTTTGGAAAGAAATGGTTTCAAAAATATGTGTATGTGAATTACAGTTCTAATACTGTTACAAGCTTTTAAGGTGAGGGCACTCATTATCACGGCATCCACAGAAGAATGTACACAAATGTCCATCGTCACCTCTGTTTGTAACCTCTGTATCTACATGTATATATCCACCAAAACATGAAAATGAACACATGAATCGCGACACATCAGCATATGGGTATCTGTGTACCAGCAAAAATTTAAAACTGTATTTGAAAAATGGCCCTGACATGAAATCGTATCCATTCATAGAGTACTATATGTATAATAATGGCATTCTTGTTACCATGGCAACAGTGAAAATCAACAAGGATGAGACACCAACACATTGTCACCAACAATTAAAACTGTATGTGGACAACAATTGCACAGGAGTTGTAGACGGGACACATCATCACCATCATGTCATATCTATTAATACAGTATATATTGGGAAAAATATTCATCTACTTACCATGGCTATCACAGAAATGAAACAAATGTGACGAGTGTTACATCTGTCATCTATGCGCCCACCAAAAATTAAAACTCCACATGCATAACGATTGGTGTTGCCGTATCTATTTATAAAGTGTATGTAAGGAGGGCAATCTGGTTGCCATGGCAAGGATGAAAACCGACACCTGTGAGTCATGACACGTTGTCTTATCCGTATCTAAGTATCAATCATGACACATTGTCTTATCCGTATCTAAGTATCAGTCCTGACACATTGTCTTATCCGTATCTAAGTATCAATCATGACACATTGTCTTATCCGTATCTAAGTATCAATCATGACACATTGTCTTATCCGTATCTAAGTATCAGTCCTGACACATTGTCTTATCCGTATCTAAGTATCAATCATGACACATTGTCTTATCCGTATCTAAGTATCAATCATGACACATTGTCTTATCTGTATCTAAGTATCAATCATGACACATTGTCTTATCCGTATCTAAGTATCAATCATGACACATTGTCTTATCCGTATCTAAGTATTCACAAAGAAATAAAACTAAGCACGGCCCAGACATGAAGTTCATACCTAACTAGTATATAATATGCATATGGGAAATAGCAATCTGGTTACCATGGCAACCAAGAAGAAGAACAAATGTGAGTCGCAACACCTCGTCATCTGTGTATCTACATATCCACCAAAAACTAAAACTGCACTAGAAAAACAACTGGAGTTGTAGCCTGGACACAAAGTCGAACCTATTAATATAGTATATATACAGAAAATGGTGATCTGGTTACCATGGTAACCACAGAAATTGACAAAAGTGAGTTGTGACACATGAGCACATCTGCATCCATGCATCCACCAGAGAGTCAAACTGCACATGGAAAACAATAGGAGTTGTGTACGGGACACAAAATCACATGTATTTACATAGTATATGTAGTGATACTGGCAATCTGATTACAATGGCAACTGTGAAAATGGCCAAATGTGAGTCACGATACATTGTCTCACATATGTCTAAGTATTCACCAAGAATAAAAATTGAATATGGAAAACAATTGTGGTTGTAGCCTGGAAACAAGGTCACATGTATTTATACAGTGTATATAGGGGAAATGATGATGTGGTTATCATGGCAACCACAGAAATGGGGAAATGTATGTCGTAACACATCATCATATCTGTATCTATGTATCCACCCAAAATAAAAATGCATGTGTGTAAACCCCAGTACCAACTCTGGCCACTGTACACCCCTGTGGGGACAGTGTGTGGGAGTGGCTGGATGTTCACTAAGGCCATAAATTTTGCGCTGGTGGACACTCCTTGCTCCCACCCCACCCAGAGAGAAGGGAGATGAGATTTATTGCCCTAACGGTCCGGTTTCCTGAGGGGTTAGAGACAAAGGTCTGCCTCTTTCTCCCTGGGCATCCGAAGAGTTAAGAAGTGCACTTCCACAGCAGCCTTTATTCCAACCACTATCCTCTGCATTTAGGTAAGAACTAGCCCTGGAGGCCTCAGAATGTTAGTATGACTGGAAGATAGATTTTATGTTATTTGTTGAAAAGCTTGAGCCATGTGGGATCACTATATGTGCATTTTGAGTATTTGTGTGCAACAAGTGGGTACATATATAAATATATCTCCCCTTTGCTCCAAATCTCTTGTGTAAATGAATGCCCCAGCAGTTCTCTAGTTTTTTCAGTATTTGTGTGCAACAAGTGGGTACATATATATAAATATATCTCCCCTTTGCTCCAAATCTCTTGTGTACATGAATGCCCTAGCAGTTATTTATACTGTTCAAGTGATGCTCACTTAACCGACTCAGTTTAGGATTCTTTGCACTTGGACATTTGTTAGAAAAACAGAGAGTATTACTCTGTTACTCCATAGGTGGTCTCCTGATATTATTTGTGGAAGTTTACATGTACTGCAGTTATAAAGCAATCTGTAGCCCTTAGTGTGCTTTCGGAAATTAGTTGCAAAACCAAGAGGTCTTTGTGTGCAGCTACATGTGGTCATATAGGCCTATAATCTAACCTTTAGTTCAGGCATGGGTCAAAGGGGTAATTTTCCGTTCCACATCTGGCAGTAATTAATTCTAGGACTGTGAACAGGGCCTGGCTCAGAGCCTCTCTCTGAGCTGTTTGGGTCACATGACAAAATGGCTGCCCCCATTGAGTGTAAACAAACAGCTGTCAAATGTCTACATTATCACATTGGAAGTTTATTATTTTGCCTTTACATATTAATACCCTGATTTATCATTGGCAGTAATGCGGATAAATTCTTGATTACTTTGTAATGATTTTTAGCCTTGATTTGATGAAATTGGTCTCGTCCAAGTTGTTAGCATGTTGATCCCATGTGGCCAAGCTGCCTTAGATGATATATATGATGGCTCTAGTCATGCACACTGTTCAATATATCTTGAGATTATTTCATATTCACAACATTTATTTGTCCACATGTGCTCAGTTGTTCATACATACTCACACACTTGAGACGAGACATAAATTCATTGCATTTGCCTTCACTGATCACATACTATTATGCATTTGTTTGTCATTCACATGTAGGACATGACTTTTATAGATATTCTTCTCGTGTAAATGCATGTTGTTTCTTTGAGGGTGTAAGTTCCACATTAATATACAATAGCATGTCCCTGGTATACATGTTTGTTATGTTGTGTGTAGTGACTATCCTCAATTGTATATGTTCTATAAGTATATGTATGTACTTACTATGTGCATGATTGGACGAGGCGCTGTTGACATATGCTACCTAAATTGTCTATGCAGGGACAAATAGTACTGTGCAACCATCTCTTGGTTGTAATCTTGGTATAATAGCATATATGTTTTGCAACACTGGCCAATGTTGCGGATGCTAATTGTTTATACCGCTTTTGTTCCGGGTGACGCGGGCCCGTTGTTTTGCGACGTTGCAGTTCAGCCATGTATAATTCGGCTGTTTGCAAGTTGGTGTTGTCGCAGTTGTTTACCAGTACAAAGCATATGTCGGTCAGTTGTTAAGTCCAATCATCCTTTGCCTGGTTATACTCTATTTGTGAGTATAGGGATAACCATGTGCATTGCTCACTGTGTTATTTTCCACTTATGTTATTTGATTTTGTAAGTGATGCATCTCTTCTGAAGTTTGTTTTGTTGTAATATTTTTACACGCGTTTAAAACCGCGCGCTCCTCTTTCTCCCTGGGCATCCGAAGAGTTAAGAAGTGCACTTCCACAGCAGCCTTTATTCCAACCACTATCCTCTGCATTTAGGTTGACTCGGATGTCCACAGCACGCAAGACCCTTACCACAGTTTAGGTCACTCAAACTGGCGTGTGGAGATTGAGCATTCTTTCTACCTGTTCCCTTCCTTCCTTCTCTTTCCTTTCTATCAATAAACCTGTATTTAACTGCAAGGTATTTTCAGTGAGTTGGTTTTGTTTCTTTCAAGCTGATTCTACAAAGGATTTGTTAGCGCACACACTTGCCCAGATTACCGTGAGACAGTCCGGTGGTAGTAATTCACCGTACACACAGGTCTTACATTGGCGCCCAACGTGGGGCAATTGTGCTTGCGCGCCGTTCTGATAGGTCAGTTAGAACTCACTTATCTCTCTGAGAGTACCAATCTGTTAATATCGGCTATTGATATTCTGCCACTCATTCCTTCTAGTAACAGGATATTATATTCACTTTTGTGAGTTGTGTTCTGTGCGTTCCCTTCCTTTTCCAACCTTCATTCCCTCTGCTGTCTTAGTCTCCATCCGCCAGTGTCACCTATATCACCATGGCCATGCACGGATCTTCATCATCATTGCTGGAGGAGATTCTGGACAGCAACGATTTTGACCTAGCCAGATCCATCGTCGTGGACAACCTCCCGGAGACCACCCGCAACGTGGATCTAAAAAGATCTCTAGGCGTAAGCCACGGCCAGGTCTCCAAGGTTTTAGGCCTCCCCGGTCAACCTGAGAGATTTGCCGTGGAGTTTACCAATTCCAAGTCCTTAAGCGATATAAAGGACATTGTGACGATCGACGGAGTGGATTACCCAGTGGTAAGGCACGTCAACCAGCCGGCTCCCTTGTCACCCTCACAGGAGGACCTCAAAGGCTGGATGATGGGGATAATGAAGCAAAACGACGAGGATATAATGACTCGCATGCTTGAGGCGGTAAAGGAAATGGTGCAGCCGACCGGCTCGAGGTTTTCAACAGACGCCTCTGCACCTGAAAGTGCTTCACAATCAGCCCCTGTCGAACCACTTGACGACCCCACCCCAGTCAATGAGAGTGTGGGGTATAGAGGGACTACACTTCCGAGAAACACACCCGAGACCTCAGCAGTGTCTGTCCCACCTATACATTGGGAAAGGTCATATTCGAACCTCTACAGGACGAAGATGTTTTCGGGAGGCTTCCCCATGAAGAATGGGGAATGCTCATTTGATGAGTGGTCCACGCACATGCAGCTCGTCTTTCGTGACGACACCTTGTCGGCCAAAGGCAAGCGGCAGAAGCTACTCTGCAGTTTGAGTTCTCCGGCACTTAATATTGCCTTGCGGCTTGATGATAGTCTGAGCGCCGAGGAAGTGTTGGAGCATCTGAGGAGAGACTTTGACACAGCCACTGACGGAGTTATCTCCCTTCAGGAGTTTTTCACTAATGCCCCCAAGCCGAGGGAGAAGCCTTCCGAATACTTGGTGAGACTGGAGCTCGAACTTTGCAAGGTCCTGGAGAGAGGGGGGTTATCGGCAGACAAGGTAGACAGGACCAGGCTCCATCAGTTCCGGATATCCAATCGGAACCAGAGTGTACAGACTATGCTACTAGCCAGATTCCCCAAAGGATCATCGCCGTCGTTTTCTGTACTTATGCAGGGGGTGAAAGAAGTGGAGGGCGATGATAACAAGTTAATGGTTAAAGCCCAGAGTCATCTCCAAAGTGCCTCGCCGGTCATGGACGACTCTGGGCTGAAGGAGCTGAGCGCTCAGATACAGGCTATACACTCTTTGGTAAGCCAACCCCAACAAGAAACACTTACTGAGCGTTCTCCAGCTCCCACGCAGCCGCAAAAGGGTGTAAGAAGGAAGCAGATAAAGTTTCGACGGTTTTGCCATAACTGTGGCGAATGGGACCATTTACGTCCCACCTGCCAAAACACTGAAAACCCAATGCTTGTCTTCTCTAGAGTCAAGGAAAGGGATGAATTTCCACGGAAAAATCAGCAGATACGTGTGTCCCAAAATGACAGGGATTTAAACTCCAGGGGGTCTCTGTCGCACTAAAGGGACAAACAGAGGCCAGTGTCTGTGGGAGGAGTCCCATTAGAACTCGACATGATATAATGCCAGACGTTACATCTCAGTGCCAGCCACCAACGCTCTGTTTTGGTTGTGTAAGTTTGCACCACAACAGTAGAGTTGAAATCCCTGCGGGAAAAACGATGGAGCTGCAAGGATGCTTTTCTTATCCACATGTCTCTGTTCCCAGTTTAAAGAACATTCACTTGTCTGTGCAAGATCCAGCAAACATTCCACCAGGAATAGAGATGACGTCACTGGAGATCAGTGGGGACAGAGTCAAGTTAGAAGCCACAAACACTTCTCGGAAAACTGTGACTTTGTCCTCAGATAACATTCTGGCTGAATGTCATGGGAGCTGCGTTGGTGGAATGGAAGGAGGCATGCAAGACCGTGAAACACTCAGATATCTGGTTGGGCCAGCGTGTGATGCTGAAATATCAGTGGAAGATGTCCACTGTAGAGCCCTAATTGATAGTGGGTCACAGGTAACAACTGTATGTCGCTCTTTCTATTCCAGACATTTGTCACATTTGCCCCTAGAATCTCTCAAGGAGACTTTATTAAAGGTGGATGGAGCAGGGGGACAGAGTGTGGCATATGATGGTTTCATTCGATTAAAAGTCACACTGCCTGATGACGTCATTGGGTCCTCTGGAGAAGTTCACACTCTAGCTTTGGTGTGTGAAGACACTTCCTTTTCATCGTCTATTCCTGTGATCATTGGTACAAATACATTCAATGCTTTCATAGAAAAATGTAGAAAGAATGGGAAGATGTCGTCCCGCTGTCCCTTTCCTGTCCGTGGAGAAGTCGCCCACATATTAAGTAGTATAGTCCCTGATGGGCCTGGTAGGTTAGGTTCGGTGAGACTAAGGGGTCGAAAACGCGTTCATGTACCAGCCGGAAAAATGGTAGAGTTAAAAGGCATAGCCCCCAAAGTCCGTATTCCCATCACTGCTCAAACGGTTGTGTTGCAAGAGTCTGAAAACCATTCCTCTGTGTGGGGAAACAAATTAATCGTGAAAAACACCATCATCTCAAACTCTGCAGATTTGCCTAAGGTGAAAGTGTTGGTGCATAATACCTCCACAACTGACATAACCCTCAAGCCTAAGAAAGTGATAGCTGATTTGTACCTTCCCCAGTTTGTGGTACCACTAAATTGGGTAACTGACAAACTCTTGGAGGAAGACACAGCTAGGGTGAATGCTAATGTGGCAAACCATTTTGCACTTCAGGTGGAGAAGGATATTACCTCCACAGAAGAACAATCTCAGTTTGACTTTGGTGATTCCCCTTTACCAGAAGAAGAAAAAAGGCGAATTATACAAAGACTGAAGGGTATGAGAGATGTTTTTGCCACTCATGAGTTTGACATCGGCAAGACAGACCAAATCAGCCATCGGATAGAGCTATCTGACAGTATGCCATTCAGAGAGAGAGCTCGACCAATCAGGCCTCAAGATTATGAGGACGCTCGCCAGCATATCCAACAAATGGTGGACGCTGGGATAATCAGACCTTCGAGTAGCCCATTCGCAAGCCCCATTGTTTTAGTGCGCAAAAAGTCAGGTGGTCTACGATTATGTGTAGATTACCGGAAGTTAAATCTGCGAACAATTCGCGACTCCTTTCCCATACCTAAAGTGGAAGACCTCCTCGCTGCACTGCATGGATCATCATGGTTCACCCAGTTGGATGTGAAGTCCGCCTTCTACACCGTACCTATGGATCCTGCGTCAGCCCAGTATACAGCATTTGTATGTCCCTTTGGTCTGTTTGAATACAGTAGGATGAGCATGGGACTTGTAAACAGCCCACTGACATTTCAACGCCTTATGGAACGTTGTGTTGGAGATATAAATTTAAAGGAACTGGTTGTTTATATGGATGACCTTATCATTTTTTCTCCTGATCTTAAACAGCACGAGGAGCGTCTGTTCCAGACCTTGGACAGACTGCGGAAATTCGGTCTAAAGCTAGACCCCAAAAAATGCAAATTTTTCCAGACTAAAGTTACTCATCTTGGACACGTTTGCTCTAAGGATGGCATAGCACCCGACCCAGAAAAGATCAAGGCTGTCACGGAGTGGCCTGTCCCATCAAATCTTGGTGAGCTCAAGAGCTTCTTGGGATTTGCAGGATATTACCGAAGGTTTGTGAAGGATTTCAGTAGACTCTCAAAGCCACTGAACTCACTCA